>JBCJKH010057056.1:0-29620 GCA_039877255.1 Loriculus beryllinus | reverse complement strand
CTCTTCTCCAGGCTAAACAGTCCCAGCTCTCTCAGCCTATTTTCATACAGGAGGTGCTCCAGTCCCCTGATCATCCTTGTGGACTTCCTCTGGACTTGTTCCAGTAGTTCCATGTCCTCTTTATGTTGAGGACACCTTGGACAATTGCATGACTTAAATGCTAGTTTCTTTTAACTTTTCTGTTAAATGGAATTAGATAAGTTGGTAATGGACCAGGAGTTATCACTAATGTAGGCTTTTGTGAGTAACTGCCATACGCTAGTAAGAGCTCAAATACTTATTTTTCTACCACATAGAGGAAAAAAAAAAAGAAATAGGATCAATCTTCTGGAGGCTTCTTTAGTGGTTTAACAGACTGGAAGTAAGTACAAGTTCTAACTTTTTCAGAGCATGCAATGGATTCCACATTCAGGAGGGGAAGAGAATTTTTATTTCTCTTCCTTCTACTGCTTGTCTGCAAGGTAATGAGGTAGACCAGACATCCAGGAAGAATGCTTCAGAATCATTTGCTTATAAACATGCAGCAGGCTCTGGGTCTGCTGTCGCAATAGAGTTCTCACAGCTTTACAGACTGTTCCTTAATTGGCTCTGAGGTTTTTCCTTGCCAAAGCGGCTAAATTTTAAACTAATACACTGTCTGCATTTCTGAGGAGTGTGAATACCCCTCCTTGTTTACCTGTCCTGCAGAGCTGTGAGAGAATAATGTAATTTAGCTTCTAACTGGTATGTGGGCTGAGGCAGTTGAGCAGGCTGCATAAAAGCTCCGTTCATTGGGATCAGGCTGGAACCAGTCACTTAATATGGGAAGAAGATTCTTGTGTTTAACAGCTGCTTCTGTTGCTTGTATGCAACAAGCATAGCAGCTTCATTTGTGCAGCTCTTGAAACAAGTAGGAAGCATTCATTCCTGCATCTTGGAGGAAGATAATGCGTGTACCAATTAAGCAGAAATTTTTTTTGGTGTACACAGGGTGTGCGTAAGGTGTTTGTGCTTGGCTGGGTGAAAGTCATGCATCATTCTTCTTGCCTTTCCTGCCCCACCACTGCTTTTTCTGGTAAGATCTTAATCTGTGAAAGAATTTCTGAACCGTTCCCAATGCAGCTGGTGCCAGTGGCACTGCCTATGAGGCTTACCTAATGTCTTACACTTAGCCCATTGTGGCATCTAGCAGCAGAAATTCTGGCTTGAAGTTACTTCCTGCACACCCTGGGCACAGAACAGAGCTATGTTTTTTTAGACTAGAATCCTTAGGATCCCCTCAAACAGCAGGTGGTATCAGCAAAGTACCTTATTGAGATGGAATAATAGAGTTGACTGTAGTCATGACCAGTGGCTGTTGAGAAGAGATCCTGATTTAAATCAGCACATGTGGTGGTATAGGAAGCAGAGCCTTTGATTGCTGGCTATAGTAAGGACATATTGACATAGAGTATCAGCTGAGGTATCGGTTTGGTATCTTCAGTTGGACTGGGACCTTTTCATGTGGATGTGGTGTGGGGAAGACTTCTGCATGTGGCCATAGTACCTGCTGTCTGGAGAGAGATCTAGAACATGTGCCTACATACTTTTCCTTGAGGATAAGACACTACCTATTATTTCTGGGGCTTGGTTTGGGTCTGAAAGGTGTTACCCCATCAGCTTTTAAATTATATGAAGCACTCTGTGTCCATTAGGAGTACGTCATCTTCCAGGAGTCTTCCCTTTCCATCTTCTCTGAATGGAGAAAACTGTATTTTTATCTGGTTTCATGTAAGCTGTCCAAATGCAACAGGGGCTGGAGGAGCTGCTTATAGGTGTTTGTTGGTTGGGGTTTTTCAGATGTTAAAGCAAATGCAACCTCTCAGATAATAACAGGTTTGTCCAATTTTTCCTCTACTTGAGGGTGTGATGTATAAGGTAAAAGAGGAAATTCTCTTCAAGAGATGCTTGGCGTTTGCCCTAGGCAAGTCTTTATTGTTAAGCACTTAAAGTAGCATAGTTGTTCAAGGAGGAAATCCTTCTACCAAATTCATAGACCATAGAAGAAAATAATTGGCAGATCAATTTGAATGCAACGGTTGTCCTGTTTAGATGGTTGGCTGTGGGCTTGCATACTGGTTTAGTCCCGCTAGACAAGCCAATTTACAAAAACACAGAATTGGTTATATGCACTATAAAAGAGGTTTTTAGCTCTTCAGAATAGCTCCTTTATAGGACTGGTGATTTATATAATTTAAAAAGATGCTAGGGTTGGACATTACAGCTTTTTCTGAAGAAAAATAAATGGTATTGCAAGTTAGAGTTTAATAAATATCCTTGCCAATGTTTCGTTGGCCACTTTTCTTGGAAACATAAAGACAAAGCAATTAAGATCTCCTAAAAAGAGAACAATTCGTGTGATGTCATCACTAGATTACAAATTAGGAGAAGTGTTTTTCAGTCTCCTCTTGACTGCTTAGAAAGCTGACAAGGAGATTCTCTGGGAAGGTTGGTCCACTTCCCTGAATTTTCTTTGCTTTGGATCTTGCGTTTGGGAAGAATTAGTTCTTCTAAATTGAAGGTGTTTACATGTCATGGGATCATAGTAGTGTTTAAATTGGAAAAGACCTTTAAAATCGTAAAGTCCAACCTTTAACCTAGCACTGCCGTGTCCACCACTAAACTGTGTCCCTAAGTGCCACATCTGTACGTCTTCCAAATGTCTCCAGGGTTGACAACTGGACCACTTCCCTGGGCAGCCTGTTCCAATGCTTGATCCAGTTGCTTGTGCTGTGTTGGACTGTGGGTCTCCTGGGGCTGGCCAGAATTACTGCCAGTGTTCCAGCAACACTATTCTATAAAAATGGGTTTGCATCTCTAGATCAGTATGTTTGCTGGCTATTCTCACAATGGTCTAGTTCACCTGCAAACAACAGTTTTCTCTGTCTTACACCCTAATGTATTACAGGTAATCCCTGGAATTGTTCAAGGCCAGGCTGGACAGGGCTTTGAGCAACCTGGTCTAGTGTGAAGTTTCCCTGCCCATGGCAGGGGAGTTGGAAGTAGATGACCATAAGATCCTTTCCAACCCAAACCATTCTATGATTCAGTGCTGTGGCCATCTGGGTATGAATTGCTTCAAAGCAAAAGTGCATGGTGTATTTGGAGAATATTTAGCTTGTACTGCTTTTATATTATCAAGATGATGATCATGGGAGCTGGGGATGTAAAGGAGTCCTTTATTTCTGTTTAGTTCACAAAACTTTTCAGGCCATAGAAAAATCCTTTGAAGACAATGCAGACTGTGGAAGAGAACGGTTGCCCAAAGAGCTTTCTGTGGTGAAGATGTATTTTCAACGTAGTATTGTGGCTTACTGCATTCCTAGGTACTATATCACAAGCCAGTGTTGGGTGAAAATAGCAGTGGACCATGCTGCATTACCTGGGATCCGATGACTTCCAGTAGATGCTGAAAGTGAGTAATGGGGAGAAAGTGTAAGCACCTGTAGTCATTGAACAGTTATTTTCAGATGAGAGAAGATGATGACGTGTGCTGGACTACCTGAAGTCATAGTGATATGAGGGAGTAACAGGGGAGGTGTGTTATAAACCTGTTTTGTTGCAGCTAGATTATCCCGCTTACTTCTCCCTCATACAGGAGCTGAGACTCTGTTTTATAACATTCTTGGAGGTCTGCCAAGGTTTGAGCAGCCAGAGAACTTGCCATGCTACTTAAAAAATACGGTCGTGTTTATGTTGGGCTGGAAGCTGTTGCCTCGTTCTTCGTGTTTTCACATCAAAAGCATCTGAGAGTCAGTCAGCTCATAAACACCAAGACCGAGGGAGTAAAGCTTGGGTTGCCCAGTTCTTATGCAGTACAGAGGTCACAGCAGAGGCCCGATGGTTTTCCTGTTACAACAAAGACTGGTTGTACTACTCTTGGTTTTCTTACTAAGAACTACTGAAATGCAAGTGTTTAGCCTCTAAGAGAGAAGTCTCAGGGTAACCTTTCTTGTGCCTTTTTACTGTAACAGTAAGAACAAAGACTGTATTCTGGAGAAACTTTAGCATATTTGCTCATATTGTGAAGATATGTACGTTGTTATCCTTTGAAAATTGAAAGCTTTTTCCCCTTTACAATGGACTCATGCCTTGCTGTTTCGTACTTAAAGCATGTGGATATACAGGTTTAACCTTCTACAGTACTACTTCAGCTGCTTGCACCCAATTTGCTAACACTGAATGCTGCCTTCTTGCGAACTTATTTCAACAACTTCTCAAACTTTGTTATGCTAGGAAGGGGTTTTTTTTTCAGTGATTGCCTGAAAGGTTTGGTTTGGTTTTGATGTTGTGTTCCTCATATGAATTTTCTGAGGCATGAGTTCCCTTTGAAGTTTTGTAGCCCTTCAAATCATTGACACAAGACATTTCTTGGGATTACATTAGGGGCTTTTCAGGCAAGTGAAGCTAATGCCCTGGTGTTGGTTTACAGTGAAAGTAGATACAAGAAATGTACGCGTTTATCATCTTGCCCTTGGATGGCAGCCATACCACAAGTTCTGGCACATCTTTTCACACTGTCCAAGCTACAGTCTTCTGCATCATCCTCTTGCTTTGGTAGTGGCATATCTGAAGGTGTTTTCATAACTGTGTTTCTTACTTATGTTACCTTCCAGCATTTCTAAGTTAACTTTGGCATTGAGACAGTGGTGCTCTGTGTCTTCCAGTACAGTAGCATTTTTTTACTCTCTCAGCACTGACCCTTTGGCATGAGAAGCTCACAGCTCTTCTCTCTCAATGTTTTCAAGGACAGGATCCTTTTTGCGAGGCAAATGAAACAACTGATTGCAACAGCAGCAGTCACCCTCCATACCTTATGGGGCAGTCCTGGCAGACAAGTTTGAAACCCACTAGTCACTTACGCATGTAGCTAGTTTTCATGACCTAGTGGTAGGTAAAACAAATTTAGCTTGCTGAATTCTTGGAAATAAACTTGTCCTCAGTTTTGCTTTCGGGTGCTACCCTCATTCACACAGATGTTTATTCGAGAAGCATTTCCACAGGGGCTTGTGAGATTACTGGTCTGGTATATCATAATGAGGAGTGTCTCTTTCTGTATTTAGTGTCATTGAAGAAAGAGTTTTTCTGTAGTCTGGTGAAACCTTCTATCTCTTGCCACCGTTTCTGGTGTTACTGCCCAGTAATCAAGCAGCTTTGGAGCTTGCTAACTGTAAAGTACTAGGTTTGCCAAATGTTTTACTGCATGAAAAACGGGCCTCCCTATGTATGGGTCTAACTTGGTCTTGTTAACAGCTGTTACTTGGAAGAAGCTATATCCTCCTTAAGACTTAGAGTGAAAATATTTGAATATTCTGGCCTTCATAAGTCATGTCTAACCTGAATTAGCCTGTTCTATTCAGCCTGTTCGCAGTTGGTATAATGAGTTCCTGTAGTAAGAAAAGCTTGTTCCTGTTTGGCTCGCTGTGGTGCAATAGCACCTATTGTTGAGGTGATTTATGATACATGTAGGATTTCAGTTTCTGTTTTCCTTTGCTAGAATATGGCCCATCTAGCTAGAGGACAGAATGTCAGAGAAGACAAGTAGTCACATCAAGTAGGATTCCTCATCCTCATCTAGACATCTTGTAGTCAGTCAGAGGGAGAAAATGGCATCTGTGGGTACAACTTCATCTCTGTCAAAGGTTAGTGAGTCATGCCACAGACATGACAGTTCTCCCTGCTTGGCTATGAAGAGATGTGAATATGCAAGTTCAGCACATCTGTCAGAACATCTAAATTTGGGCATATAGATCCCATTTTTAATGGTTCATTGTATTCCTTGGGACCACTACGTGGTTAATAAGAGCAAAAGGGCTTTGTTTAAAGACTGTTTGTACATGGTTTTGAACAGCAGTGATCTATGGGATGTGGCTGACAAACAATGATTTTTGTGAAGGTCAGGCCAGTTCAACGCTCAAGATCAGAGAACGAGCAACGCTGGTGGGGTTGAGAATTAACAGTGCTGTTGGAGGCCCAAAGATGGGACATGGTGGATATCTTCAAAGGCTGTGGACTATACATAATCTGAAAGAAAGGTCCTTGCGGGCATTTTCTGCATGAACATCACTGAAACATCTAAATGTCCTGGACAGAAGCCCAGCTCCACACTCTAGTGCTTTGGCTGGCCACCAAGCAGTACTCTGAGCAGCTGAAGTTGGTAAACCACAGAAACTAAAGGAGTGAGCGGATGTTTGTGCTTGCAAGCAGTTAAAGCAAATAAGATGAAGTTGGTTTTTTGCTTTGTAATTACCTTACTTTAATAAGAGACAAGTATTAACATTAAGAACGGATGGCATTGTTCTTTTATATAAAAGCTAACTGTATAACACTTTCTGCTATAAAGCTGAAGCAAGCAATAGGAATGTCACTTAAGCTGTGGTCTAGGAGGACCTCCCAGGGGGCTGGTTATTAGGTCATTTATGACATCAAATATTTAATGTCCTAATGCCCAAGCTGAACTTATTGTCCTTTATGAAGGATTTAAGGCTGAGCTATCTCAGTAGCTGTTCAGCAGTCCTCGGGTTTTCCAAAATCTGTCTTTTAACGCTAGACAAGATGGCACCTAACAGAAGATTCCTGAGGTTGTTTGAGACAAATAACTTGCAAACAAAAAGAATCAAGGCAAGGCTGATCCTTCGACAGTTTATTTTCCTTCTGGATTGCCTACAAGCTCAGCTTCTTGCCTAGTATATCTTTGAATTGTCTCTCTTGGAGTGTAATTTCTGAGTCTTAATACCTCAGTTTTACCATCTTACCCATCTGGACATTGTGCTAAGTTGCATTTTTTTGTTGCTGCTGTGTCTGAGAAGGAGCAGTAGCAAGACTTTGAAAGCTGCCTTGAAGTCCTGTAGTTGGCTCCCATGTATTTTCTGCTGTGAGCATGCTTCTTTTCCAGGTTATCAATTACAGAGTTTGTGAACTTGCTCAGAGTTTTGTTGCATGATTACTATCTGGAAGAAAGCTATTTTCCCCTGGGCTTTAACAGATTAGCTGTTATGTTCTTGCTCTGGTGCAGCTTGAACATCTTACTCCTGTGAAAGACTTGGGGTGTAAGTTGACTGTAACTGTTAACTGGGGTGATAGCTATTATTATTGAGAGATAATAGAGGTGAAAGCCCTCAGTTTCAGGCAGTTTGTGTACATTCCTCTCTTTTTGATGATGAATGGTTAGAAAAAATTTTGCCCTAAGGTGGAGTTATTCTGTGTGAACTCTTTCTACTCTTATCTGCTCTCCGAATAGCTCGCTGCTTTAACTGTGTGATGCTGTTATGTAAGAGCACTTCATCTGTCTGCCTAGAGGGTTTCTTTGTGGTTTCAGTCTTCCTTACGAGTTAGCATGTTCCTGTGGTAGATTTGGTAATGTTTGTTTTACCTGACTCGTCCTTGTGTCGCTGAGGTGGCTGAAACCTCTGGTACCTTTCTATTTAACCATTTTCTAGGTAAATACCACATGATGTGTATTTTCTTTCCCCATGTGGCTTTTTCAGTTTTAATGCAGTTTGGGGGGGGGGGTGGTTATTAAGCTAGTTACTAGTTACTAGTGTTCATTGGTGTTACTAGTGTTCATTGGTGATAGTAGCATAAGTATCTGTGAAGTCAGGAGGCAGCTTTGGCAACTGCCATTTGCTGAGGTCAGGAGGACAGATTTGCTTCTCATGTTTACAAGAGGAAGCATTTGGGCTGCATAGAGGTAGCAAGAAACATGGATTGCTTTCAAAAGTCTGATCTTAAAGATTGGAGTTCATTTGAAACGTTCACTGGTAATTACTGAAGTGTAGATGGAGGTGATGTGTTCTGGTGCAGGGCAGAAATCTTACCAACTTTAGAAATTTAAACTGCTACAGTATAACACTAAGTCTAAACAGAGGTCCTCTCTAGCATCATAGGACACTGGATGTCATATGGATAGCTTTGCACACTTTTCCAAGAATGTGGTAGCTGCCAATGGCTGACTTTCTTCCTACCTACATTTTTGGTTAGATGCTACTTTTCGGATGCTTATTCCATTGTGGAGCCCTTTTATTCCTGAATCTGTTGTGAAGAGGAGCCGCTTGGCACATAAAGTAGGCACTGAAGATGCCACTGTGTAATCCTGGTTTGCCCAAACTGCAGTCAAGCAATTGCTACTTCTGTGTAATTTGGACTGAGGACTGATTTCATGCATGTAGAGATGCAGACTGGCTATGTCCTAGTTTTGTGCCAGGGTCAAGACCTGGACAAGACCCATCACTTCTTTGTAGTGTCTTCCATAGGAAGACTATTTAGATGTGTGTGGACAGGACAGGAACGATAACGTGCTGAAGCATACCACCAAGAGATCAGGATTTCAAGGTGCGCTGCATCCTGACAGCTTCATGCTTCAGAGAGCTAGTGTTCCCAGGGAAGTTTTTATTTTCTTTTGGGAATGGCACTATAATCTTATAAATTCTGATTCAGAAATTGGGGAGGGTTAATTAGTTTAAAAAAAATTAAAGTATTTGGTTGTATTTCCTTAACAGGAAACAGGATAACTGCTCATTTTAACTTTCACTCATTTAAAATCAGACGTGTGAATCGTGAGCCTAAAAGCTGGAGAAAAAATGAGACCAACTCTTTTATACAACTGTGGCTATAGTAAATGTTAACTAGAATTTAGTACAGTTTTCGACTGTTGAGCTATATCCTTAAACTGGACACTTGTGATAGTTATGTTCATAACAGATTTATTCAACGTTATGTTTTGGTGGGGGTGGATGTAATTATGTTAATGGATAATACCAAACGGACATAAAGTTGAGTTTATCCAGCATACACCCTTTCAGCTGTCTCATCTTATTTCTTCATCAAAGGCTTTCATGCACAATATTCAGGTAACAGAACAAAAGTTGATCTGGCTTTGCCAAGCTTTTTATCTAAGCTTTTTAACCTTTTTAGAAGTAAAAGGCTTAGGGGGTTTTGGTTGGTGTTTATGGTTTTTGTTCTGTTTTGAATACAAGCTACCTGTTTATACTGCATTTTTCATTTCTCCTAGTAACGGGGGAAACCCTTCTGTTGGTGTCTGGTATGCTAAACTAAAAGCAAAGATTTGTTCAGTTGCTCATTCTTCTTGCAGGTAAAGAAAGCCTTTTTTGCCTTGGTGGCAAATGGTGTAAGAGCAGCTCCACTGTGGGAGAGTAAAAAACAGAGTTTTGTAGGTGAGTAGTTCTAACATTATTCAGGATTACTTTAATTTCCAAGGTGCTTTACTGTTGGCAGAAGGTGGCCCTAGGCCAGCCATTGTCTTAACATTCTAGAGACACGTTGGCAAAGAGGGTTTTTTTTCTTCCTTGTAAGGAGTGAAATGTTGCCAGCTGTCGTAGTGTTGCTGTGCTTCAAAAATCACAAAGGTTCTTTCAGGTTCTGACCTTATGAAATCTGGCCTCTAGTACATGTGTGTCACTTTACCTAAAAATAAAGGTGACCATTGCAGAAAGAAAATTTGAAAATAGGAACTGTAAACCAAAAGAATTTAATGTTACAGTATCTTAATGCAGATGGGATACAGGCATGCTGTTCTCTGTGCTTTCTCGGTGAAGTGCACTGAGAAATCTCTTAACTACGTGAACTAATGTTGAATACTACAGATATGGGACATACTAGGGGAAAAACATTGGAGCTGTTTATTGCTTTTTTAAAAAGTCACGTAGGTAACTGCCACAACAATAATCTTCCAAAGTTAAGTTGCTGTTGCAGGGATGTGGCAGTTAGAAATATTATTGTAGTATTATGTATTATTATTGTATTATTATTATACTGTTATAAATATTATTATACATACTTCTTGTGTACCCGGAATGTAGATTGAGGATTCTTGGAAATAAATGGTAAATGCTTTCTAACACATTTGTGAAAATATTTTAAATTCAAGAAGGGAGGAGCTGTAGCTTCAACCAATACAAAAGACATACAGCATTCCTATGATGTATTTCTGTCTGTAACTAAGCTCTAGTGACTTAAAGTTGACCTCCAGATTAATTCTTCCCTTCCAGATTCCTTGGTTTCTTGAGTTTAGATGTAAGAGTAGTAAACAGTGTAGCAATTCCCTCTTACCAAGTCTAGAACTTTGAAAGCTCAAAAATGCTTAATGCTTTCAGGTAACTAATTTAGTAATCAGTATTATTTTACATAGTTTGGTGTTGGTAGTTAAAATGTATATACTATGGATGTACTATTTTGTTTTTTTTTCCCCTCATTAAAAAAAGTCATATCAGTACAGACATGAGGTTTACCATGGAAGTGATTGAAGGAAGGTCTTGAATAAGTAATATTCAAGAAAATGGATTATATTGTTTCTTCATTTGATTCTTGAGAGTCTGACTCGTCAAGTAAAGAATGAGAATGTCTAATTCTCAAAGAAAATGAAAGGCAAGGATTGCCCTCCAGCCTCTTAAAGATGTTCTAAACCCTCTTTTCTTTCCATTCTTTATGGGGGTAAATACAGTCTGGATTCAAGGTTTTCTTGTCAGATTGAAAGACGAGGAAAAGCACATAGGTTATAATTTTGAGTGTTAATTCAGGCTTGTGTTTCTATTCTGAAGTATCAATGTTGAAGTGAATATATGTAGTTTCAGAATTCCACTACTGAATTAGTCCAATACAAATAGTATGTTACATGGATTTAATATTTATTAAATTATATATTGTGAATCTAGATACTGTGTTAAGCATAGATATCTGAAGAACCTTTTTTTATTCATATATCACTTGTTACAGGAATGTTAACAATTACAGATTTCATTAACATACTGCATAGATACTATAAATCTCCAATGGTAAGTATGATGCTAAGGTACACTTTTATTTGCTATACAGTACAGAGACTGAAATATCAAGCTGAAAGATTGATTATGATTGTTGATATTATTTAAGTCATTAGAAGCTTAGATACAAACTGTGAGGGTTTTTTGAAAGGAAAGAAGTCTTTGTGAGCAAGGTAATGGAATGGTACCTGAATAGCTGGGTTCCATTCCCAGGTTTTTAGCCACGAAAATCCTATGAGCTTGGTCAGGCAGTGTAATCTATCTGTTTCACTTACACGTGCATAAACATGAGGGATTTCCTTAATAAGTACAACCACTTACTATGTTCTGTGTAGTGCTTTCCATAATGATAGCCTTTGTTTTGGTTACAAGGCTCCACTTAGTATTGCAACTAATGAATAATGCATTTGGGAGGAATGACCTGGCTAAACATACTTTCCTAAAAAGAGATGTAATGTAAAAAGTAGGAAGGAAAATACTTGATTATTAATCACTGTATGTATTAGTGCTCAGGTTATTTCAAAGCACATACTTAAGTAGTAATCGGAACTTATATAAATATCAATCAAAAAGCATTTGGGGAGGATGTGTAAGTTACATGAAAATGTTATTGTGTTTGAAAACCAAGTATGTAACTGCATGGTCTGCAGGTTTACATATAATCATCTTTATCTCATAACTGTGATAGAGCTATTCCAAAAGGAGTATGTGGAGTTAAGCAGAATGCTAGCTTACAGAGGCTTAGATGCCTGAAAAGGTTACTCTGTTCTTGGAGTGATGGTGTAGAGTACACAAGTTAAAGTAGTTAAATATATGCAGATATTTTTGTCACATGGCCAAATTACACAATCACTTGGAGATCTGTTGACTTCAATTAACTGTAATTTAAAATTCTCATTGGCAGGCAGTTGATGAAATTCTCTTTCTTGAATGTTCATACAAACATTTACATCCCTTTCTTGTTCCCATCATGTCACAATTCTCCCTCTACCAATTAAAACAGATATGCTATATTTTAATGGGGAAAAAGACATTATCAGGAACAGTGGGATGAAGCAGATGTTGATACGTTAGCTGATGTTAATACTCACAATTCATTGAGAAATGCTTGTCAGATGCCATTAATTTAATCAGAGTAATAAGCTTGTACTGGTTTGGGGGTGTGAGGAATCATCAGATTTACTCTAGTGTGATTGTTTTAAGATGAGATGGATTACTGCGGAGATGGCTTTGAGTCTAGAGGAAGCCTAAGCTACAAACCTGGGCAGGTGAAAGATCTTCCCTGTCTCCTGAAATGATGGGTCTGGTGTGGTACTTTGCACTGAACAGGATTGCACCCCTTCTTGTTACTGCCAAGAAATGTTATTCTAGACTGTTCTTATTCTGTTACGTTGGCTGCAATGAGCTGTAAGGGTATAATTCATATATATATAGTACTGCTAATGATGTTGGATTTAAAATTAATGCTTCAAGCTCAGTTTTCCGTCTACCCATTGTAGGTTCAGATTTATGAATTGGAGGAGCACAAGATAGAAACCTGGAGGGGTAAGACTATTTACTACTTGGTTTATAATTTGGTATGTTCTAGTATTTTTCAATATAGTGGATTTTTAATTAACCATAGACTTAGCTTGTCTCTCCATACACTTTTTAATGAAAGCAGAAATATTAAGCGCTAACTAGAAGTTCATGCAACCTGCTGGGTGTTAACAGAAGTGCTGAATGCAGAGAGGAAGCTTAACGTTAAAAATAGACTGTATGCCATGAAATAACACGCAGTACTTACTCCATGCGGCCCACGCTCGTACAAAACGAGCTGGTAAAGAAGTGTTTGCTGTTGTTGCAGTGACCCCTGGTGGTAATCAGTTTAGGCTCGCTTAAAACTTTTGTTGTCTTAATGTAGAGGAATGTCTTTGAGTGGTAGAACTGTACATATTCCTGCCTTTCTTCCATTTAACGTTATATGAATGAATTCATAAAATGCTTTCATAAAAAAGCTATTGTTTTCATGTAAAGTGGTAATAGTCTATTAATTTTCTATGCACAGAGCTTTATTTACAAGAGACGTTTAAACCTTTAGTGAACATCTCCCCAGATGCAAGGTAGGATTTTGCTTTTCAGACTGCTTAACTTGAAATAAACTAACTCCTGTCTCAATATTGAATTTAAGAATTCTTTATATAATAAGAAACAATGTTGTAAACTAGAGTACAAACGACTGACTTTTATTATGATAGACTCCAAGTCTATCAAATGGGGATAGTCATCCCCATGGACTTGGAACATGAAGTGTATTGCATATGGGAGGAAGCCTAGTTCAGCAAGTAGGTGTTTATCAAAGTTTTACTGACTTTATTGCTTACTAATATATTGCAATTTGTGGTCAGATGTTTTATCCTAGTCTTACTAGGACCAAGGGGAGAAAGAAAAGTGTTACTTGCACCAAGAGCAGACTTGCACAGGTTGGAATATTGCAAAATAGTAGTCTGCAGTGTGTGGAGGAATGTTTTGGATCCCCTGAGAATAGTTTTTTTGCCAGTCCTCAATGATAATTTAGTGAAATTACTAGAGAATTATTTTGGCTTAATTGCATAGATACACGTATCCATAAAAAGGCACTTAACACACCTCAATCTCAAACTTCTGTAACATTTTCTCGGAAGAGCAAGAACACTGTTTTTCATTTACTGTTGCTGAACAGAAAGAATCCATTCTGAGTGCAGGGATACTGTGGGCACAGCACCCACTAGAAAAACAGTTTATACTTGGGAGGAGATATTTCTTCACTACTTTCTACCATAAAAAGTCACTTTCAGTCACACTTTCTTACTGGTTTTAGATGTTCATGAGCATGTGGTTGTTGATGTGTTTTAGCCAGCTGCAAAAGTTAATTTGAAATCTCTTAATTAGTGTTTTCTTTAACATTAATGATAATGTAAGTTAAGTACTCATATGTACTTCATGGGGGGCTTGTAAACCTGTATATATATCACTTGACATTACTAATTGCCAGCTAGAATTAATTATCTAAAAATGGTTTTCTCCTCAGCCTTTTTGATGCTGTATATTCATTGATCAAAAACAAAATCCACAGATTGCCAGTTATAGATCCAGTCAGTGGAAATGCACTTTATATACTTACCCATAAAAGAATCCTCAAGTTCCTCCAGCTTTTTGTAAGTATTTAAAGTTATGCTTTGTTTAATGGATTTTCTCCACCAGTAGATATCTGTAATGATAAGTAATTTAAGTCTTAGTACAGAAACTTCCTGATAAAATTCCATGTTCATTGTGCCTGTGCATATCCCTTTTGATAAGAGAAATTTAAGCTTGATGTAGGACCTGTACATTGCCTTTACTTTCTCTTAGTCATTTAAAGAAACCTAAACAGCAAGGACTTCTTTTTGGCTACTGAGTTATTTGCTGTCCTTTCTGGAAGATCTACCCAGCTTCACAAGCTTGTTTTCCTTAAAAGAAAAATGAATTGTCTCCTAGAGATGAGGTTATCATTACTCACTGTCACTTACATTAGTCACAGGAAGACAGGAGGTACAGTGAATCCGAAAGAGTGCTAAAGAAGCATTCAGTATAGTTTGTCTTGCTGTCACCTCTCTACAGTTCCAGTGGGAATGAAATACCTTAGGATCAAAAGCTTTTAGCGATGGGTTACTACAAAAATAAATAAATGAGAAAAAGTAGTAGTATAGTCTTAATTTAGAGCAGCTTTGAACAGAAATGCTACTTCTAGATGTGAGCTTGTTTTGGCTTTACATTAATTTAGTAGCAGATTATTGTAAGAGTCTGTAACAATCATTTGGAGTTTGTAGATGGATGAGTGAATATGGATTTCCTAATACACATACCAATTATATGGAAGCATAGTAGGTGTAGAAAAATGGTGGTTGTAGAAAACTGCCCTGTAAATACAGTAATTCTGATTTTCCTAGATGTCAGAGATGCCAAAGCCTGCCTTTATGAAGAAGAATCTGGATGAACTTGGAATAGGAACTTACCACAACATTGCCTTCATACATCCAGACACTCCTATCATTAAAGCCTTGAATATATTTGTAGAGAGAAGGATATCGGCGTTACCTGTTGTGGATGAGTCAGGTGTGTGTTGGGTCTTCTCTGTACAGAAGTGTGGTAAGATAAATGGTGCTGAACCCTGGACTGATGTTGGGCTGGGTGGTGAAGAGGAGACAGAATAAAAAAGGGAAGGGGAGGGTAAGGGGCAAGAGAGGAATATAAAGAAATATGTATGCAGGATGTAGGTTAATAGGCTTGGAAGCACTTCATGGTTTGGTAGGGTTGGTTTTTTTGGGGGGGGGAAGGTTCTCCTTGATGTGTCTGGTTTTTGTGTAATTATAAAATAACAAATGAAAGCAGGAAGCAAGAAAACTAATTTTGTATTTCAAGCACTTTACTAACTTTTGGTTTTCTTTTTAGGAAAAGTTGTAGATATTTATTCCAAATTTGATGTAATAGTAAGTATATTTCTTAAATTCTAGTAAATGTTTTATATGCAGTAAGCATTTGTAAATTAATTTGTTAATATGTAAATTTTGGCTGTTTTGTTCCTTAGGCTTTAGTTAAACAAAATAAAACATACTCAGTTCACCCTGCACAGCAGTTTACTTATTATTATTATTATTTATTATTGTTATTTATGTAGGCTCTCCTTGTAATAGTACTTGCACACAGGCATCTACTGCTCTGGTTGTTACCCAAAATTAGATCTGGCTGTACTCCTACAAAAAGAGGGCATAGGCTTTTTATCCTTGTTTCTATTTTTGAGCTAGGATTTTCCATTCCTGGCTGCTGCCATTCTACGGCCTGCTTTCAAAGAGAATGCAGATTTCTCCAAGCAGTCTGAGTATTTCCTACAACTTGACCTTCTCGGTGAATGTACTTGGCTCATTCTTTTCTGTGAGTCTGACTCCAGAAGATCGTGTCTGTATTCCCTTCTGGGTTAGATATGATTCAGGCCACTGTTTCTGGTGGGAATTCCAGTTTCCCTCAGGAGTGCAGCAGCATAGTCAGATTCATGACATGATTTGCCAGCCTCAGGGAGACAGGGCTCTTCTAGTCTTGTGGTCTTGAAAAACGTATTTAGGGCTTTTTTTATTCCTGTCCTCTTCCAGCTGAATGCACCTGCCTTCTGATAGCTACATTATTTTTCAGACACTGAAGTGCCCAGCCTCCTAGTGCTAATGAAGAATCCTGATGGCTGAAATGTTGTGTAGAATGCTTTCAGAAAAACGAAGAATAATCCCAAATGGAAATACTTCAAACTTGTAATGTCTTTACCTGTGAACAGTGCTCCTAATGCTGAAAATTTCATGTCCCTGTCCTTGCCTTCTTTTCTAGGTTTTTGTTGTCTTATTCTTAGGGATTTTCTGCTCTGTAAGATCTTGTTCTGCCATAAAAGCTGGTTAGGGAATAGGTGGTAGCTGCACTGGGAGTGATCTTAACATATCAAAGGCAATGAAATTTTACAGTTGGTGGGTTCAGTGTTTCCACTTATTTTATAACGGTGTTAGACTTTGAGGCAGGATGATTCTCCTCTATTTCCTCTTCCTTTTCAGAAAAGCACCAAAAGGAAGAGGGTTCATTAGGTTTTTCACTTCTTTTCTCACTTTAAGCGACATGCAACAGAAGTTGTAGGATTTTTAGAGATGCTTGATCACTTCTTTGGAAGCATTTATATATTGGGATCTGGGGAGGGAAACAAACAAAATCACAAAGGCTTCAGGTTATAAATGTTTGCTCCCAGCTAGTAATGTGGGAAAGAGTTAAGGCATCTACTGATTATTCAAGATCTTCCTCATGTATACTAGTCTGCTTATTACATGGGAGGGAAAAGATTCTATTCTTAGAAGATAATAATCTCTAAGGCTTCTAATTTTATCATCTGTCTGCTTCAGCCTGATCTGCAGTCTTTAAATGAAGGAGAGGGGGAAATGTGTGAAATGTATAAGCTGATCTTCCAATAAATATAGAAGTTGCAAGATTCAACTGGTGATTTTTATCTTTAAGCCATGTGGCTAATATGCTTAGTTACGTTAGGGATTTAAGCTATGCCTGTATGTACAGCTGGCTAACTTGATAGAGAATTTAAGACTTCTGAATTCATTTTCATGTTCTTGATGGGAGAAACCTGGGAATGGTGTGATGGTATGAAATAGGTTTAGGTTAGTGTTCATTGTGTATAGGGTGATCTGTCTTTGCAGAGGCTTTTTATGTTCTCCTACTGTCTTCATTAGGAATTAGTTGAATGAGTTAACTAAACATGCTTGTATCTTTATGATCATCTGCATCTGATCTTGTTACGTTCAGAGTAATTCAATCCCAAAACCTGACCAATCACAGTATATTCTAGCCAAAAAGATTAATTTCATTGATTTGTCCAGTATTTTCTTTTTAAAGGTTTGTGTTCTTCCTTCAGTGCTTGAGTATGCAAAATCAGTAGGCCAGGATGCGCCAACATTATCAAAATTCTGCAGTTGTCTCACCTACAAAGAAAAGCTTTTGCTGGTCTGGACAAAGTCCTCTTGTTACAAGCATTGTCCTGTTCTTAAACTGGAAGTTGACCATGTCAGCTTTCAAAATTCCTTAATACTTTTAGTGCTGGTAATGGGTTTTCATTTATATGATTTTTATAGTACTTATTGAAATATAGTTATTAAATAGCAGTGCCAGTTTAGTCCAGGAGAGGGAGTTTGAGGCCACAAATGAGAGGTGATGAAAACCTTTAATTGGCTTTCTGCTTAGGTCTTTACTGAGATCTACTTCATGGGTGGTGTTCAGAGCAGTTGGTGTTCTCCTCTATCCTATGGAAAAACAACAACAACAAAAAGTATATTCTTAAAATATATACTGTATATTCTCAAATCTGTGGAACTTCATCTTTAAATTTTCTACTCATGGCAAAAGCAGGATGAGTGACATCAAGCCAAATATCAGACAGCAAAGTAAGGAGTTTTTCACTGGCCTAATGCATAGCACCAGTTTTATCAGTTAAATGCTGTGTGACAGACTGGGTTAACATAATTGTATAATTGCATGCTTGACTGTTCTCAGAAAATGAAGCTGAAGAGCAATTGCTTTGTTTAATATGTGACTTGGAATAGACTCAGTTTGCACCAGAAACGTATATCTACTTAATGCCAAAATATTTACTCTGAGTACTTTATTACCGGGATGTGTTATATCCTTGTTGTTTTGCTTTTCCAGAATCTTGCTGCTGAAAAAACATATAATAACCTAGATATCACGGTGACGCAAGCCCTACAGCACCGTTCTCAGTATTTTGAAGGTGTTGTAAAGTGTAGTATGCTGGAAACACTGGAGACCATTGTGGATAGAATAGTGAAAGCTGAGGTGAGTTGGCTTTTTACATTTCCCTTCACTATAAGTTAAAAGTTGTATTGCAAAATTAGTAAATAATACAAATCTATCCTTTCTAAGTTATTTTTGTTACTTCTTGAAAGTATTTTTGCACAACTACATGTTTTGGGTATCAGTTTGTTTTATATACTTAAATTACAGGTGCTTGCAGTGATGTGTGAAGTACTGTACAGTACCTCTGTAATAATACTCAATTATTTGCATTTCTGTTTTATGACATAACTGAACTGAATGTAAAGATTTCTTGAAAGAATAGTGTTTCTTCCAAACCTGCCATGAGTTTTGCAGACAATTCCTGTAGCTAGATTGATTGGCCAATGTTCAGGAAATGTAATGGGTACAACTAGTTTAATGCACATGAATCCTGCAATGCTCTCAGGAGTGAAACAGGACCAGAAAACAAATTCTTGTGAAAGAAGCCTTCACTAACTGCTCTCATAAATGATTTATCAGTGTGTGCTTTCTATGCT
This sequence comes from Loriculus beryllinus, assembly GCA_039877255.1. Lineage (NCBI taxonomy): Eukaryota > Metazoa > Chordata > Aves > Psittaciformes > Psittacidae > Loriculus > Loriculus beryllinus. The sequence continues at coordinate 10,944 of JBCJKH010057056.1, read as the reverse complement.
TTTGGTACTGTTTATCTTGTTTGTTAGTACTGGGATCTTATACACAGAGGTGAAGGAGTATGTAAGTCTTATTCCCCCTGGTACATCTGTCTACAGAAAAAAATCAGTATTACCAGCTTCAGTTGTCTTTCAAGTGTGATCAACTCCATTTAAATGCTTCAGCTTTTTCAATTACAGGATTATTTTCCCCAGCTTCTGGGCTGTAACTGTGCATGTACTTGATACAAGTGAAACTTCTCTTTGTTAATACCCCTCAGAAAACCTCCATTAAGCAATTTCTGCTTGTAACTTTCTGCATTTGCTTGAGCTTCTGCCTGAAATGGAATAATTTTAGGTAATTTTGTTGCTATGTTAAGAGGTGGTAGACATTTGGTTTTAAGAACAACTCCTACCCTTTGGTTCAGTCTAAACATAGCGAGATTATATGTAAAAATGAGTCAGTCAAAACTACAAGCTATATTTAGCTGCCAGACAAGTGCTTGATCTTACTGGAAATGAAACAAATACACTGTCCATTTTTCTTTAATTCATTACACTGACAGAAGAATAAAGTTATTAAATATGTGCGTATACAAAACCTAATAACCATGTCTTAAAAAATCACAATTTCTTTTTTTCATCAAAAAGAAAATGCAGCAGTATTTTTCTCTGTTCCCACCTCCTTTCTTTCCTTTCAGTGTCAAGTGGGTATGACTGTGCAAATAATTCAGAGCTTCTCTTTTCTTGTATCTGATTAGCAGCAAAGTGATTGACCTCAACCATAAATTAACATACCTATTAAATCGAGACTGATGGATCTTTCTTGCTGTCGCCTCTGTGAGAAGATGAGAAAGGTTCTTTTTACCATTATAGCTAAATATTTGGACTTAATTGTGAAGAGAGCATTCACTTAGGTAAAAGGTAAACACATAGTAGGCTCTTAGCTTTGGACAAGCACCCGTTTTAGGATCCCTCACTTATGAGCTGGTTCAGCTGTGATGTTTAGGTTATACAACTCTTCTCACTTGGCTCTGGTGCCAGGCATGACATTAAGACACTTTCCTGGTTCTGCAGTTGTCTTTCACAGTTGTAGCCTGCTTTGGTCAATGAGTCTCACTCAGGATATAGGAATATTCACCTACTTTTCCTACAGGTAGGACAAAAGTTTTCTAGTATAAAATATTTCATGGAGTAGGTTTGTAAGGATAAGATCATTATGTGAAAATACAGACTTAGTTTTGATAAATCTTCCCAGTTGTGTCCTTGTGTTTAACTCTCCAGTGAACTTGCACAGATAAGCTGTATAATTTTTTTGTCTTAACTGCTTTCCGTCATGTAGCCCTACCAAAAAAATTAAGCTAAAACCAACTTAGACATGTCAAGATACAACAAATCTTAGTGCTGTGCCACTCTGAGGAAAATATTTTTCAAAAGGAAGCCTCATTTTATTCCTGTATCTTACTTTTTGAGATCACAGGTAGAGTTGGGCAGAGTCTCGAAGCTGGGGAAAAGTGTTTGCTCTGAGTGACAATTTTTGAGAGCAGAAGTATTTTAAAGACCTAGATCTTGGCTTACCTGCCACTTCAAATCTGATTTTGTTGCTGTGTCAGATAGCTGTGTTTTTTAAACATGCACTCGTTTTCATTTATGTAGGGCAAACTTGTTTGTACTGCTGGGTGAGATTGGTATTGCTAAGATTTTTGAACCACTTGGGTTTTTTTCTACTTGTCTTCATACTACGTTACTTTAAGATTTACTGTTGGTTTTCTTTGCTTCAGCTGTTACTTTAAATAAGGCAAATATCTCTCAAAATATTTTCCCTGCTGGCAGGTTCATCGTTTGGTAGTAGTGAATGAAGCAGATAGCATTGTGGGTATCATCTCCCTTTCTGACATTCTACAAGCGTTGGTACTCACACCTGCAGGTATGAACATTGCCTTCTGACCTTTGCCGTAAGTCACTTGGTAGTGTGTGCACCCTGCTGGTTTTAATGTATTTGACAATAAGAAGCTTTTGATTTTCGACTTTATATCTGGTTAGTCATAGTTCTTACATACAGTGTTTATTTCTCTTCAGAAAAAAGCTGATAAAATATTGTCAGTCTTTTGTTCCCTGACAAATGCATGCAGAAGCTCTTGATTAACGTTTTAACAGGAAAACCAGGATGAAGTTGAATAAACAACGGAGTGCCTTCTCCACCTTCCTGAGTTTCAGTACTCTTGGCCCAGTGCTCCTAGTGTGGACAGGGCTGTGCTTTCCACTAGCTCTGCAAGCCCACCTCCTTGGAGCCCTGCAGTTGTCCAGCTATGCTGTGGGGTTTGGTTGGCACATCTGTATTGGAAATGGCACCTCAGGCCACCATAATTATGCCAGTTGAAATCTCTAGTGTATTACTAACCATGATCAGGTTCATTTTAACAAGAAAGTCCAATAGTGGGTTTATTTCTGGTATTTTTGTCAGTTGGTTGAGGGGCTGGTTTGGGATTGGATTTGGATTTTTCTTCTTTCAAGTTTTGCCCAAGTTACTAACCTGCTTAATGTTCTTAACTGTAACTTAACTGAGACCACATAAATGGCTTCAGTGTCACAATAACTAAAGCAAAGCCCTCTTTTGGCTTTGTGAGGAAGACAAAAGTTATGTCTTTAGGATTACAGTTTTGCCTCAGAAGAAACCCAAACAACTCAGACTCAAAACTGACTAAATGAATGGAACTGGATACGTACTTCTAAAAAACTCTAAATACGATCTTAACTGGGACCTCTTACTTGCACTGATAGATAACATGATAATGTAAAAGTGTTTCTCCTCTGTAAATTTAAGGAAAGTTAATGCAGCTTTTTGAAATAGTAAGATTCCTACTCTGAAAGAAAGTGATCAGTGATACTGCCAGAGGTATTATGTCAGTGCATCTGGTTCCTTTTAATGACCTGGCAGAGCAGGAAACACAGCTTTCTGATTGAGAAATCAGCCAAAAGGCTTGGGTCAAATGGGCTCATTGCCTAGAAAGATAATGGAGGAGTGTATGTCCCTCCTAAGAGAGAGGTGTAAAGATGGGCAGACTGTGCCTCCCCAGGCAGAGGAGGTGGTTTGCCTCATGACTAGAAGGTAGAAGAATCCAAGGAGAGTAGAACATTACTGTTAATGGAGCAGAGTTTAGACAGAAAAAATAAATCTGGACACTGACAAACCAAGAGCTTTGTTATACTGGAATTACATGGACACTTAAGTTGTAACTCCATGAGCCGATATAACAGTGCTCTGTTACTAAAATCCTGCTCGCATACTCTGGACCATGTACTTCTGGTGTTTAGTGTGTGGCAGCACCCACACTCAGGAGATCCCTCTGTGAGCTCCTTTAAATCATTGATCTAGCAGGCAGTTGAGCCAGCAAAAACTGCAGGTTTTTGTCTGTTTGGCACGCTAAACTGGCTCACAGATGAGTTTAGTGCTGAGTACAGGGGTTAGAGCAACAGAAGGCAGGATTATGCCACTGGAAAAGCTAAAGTGAGGGAAGGCATCTTTAGGAAGAGCTGAGCTTTAGACTGCAGTTCCATGAGCAATTTAGGTTGGAATTTGTTTCATGAAGTAAGGGTGAGGATGCTTGTGGTGTAGATCTATTTGTAAAGTCTGGAGGGTTGGGTTGGGGGGAGTATTTCACAAGTATTTCAGTGCTTGATTATACAATTAGTAATTCCAGGTTGCTGGCAAGAGGTCCTTGCTCTCTGGAGCTTGATGCTCAAGCTAAACTCACAGTATGGTTCATTGCCCAGCATGTGGCTGGTTCGAGTACTTGGAGAAGAAGCAAGGTGCTGTGCAGTCCTGCCGAACAGGTCTCTCAAATCCCTACTGTAAGCAGAATCTGCCTCTGAGCCAGGAAAAATAGGTCCATCAACACAGTGTAGCTAAACTGAATTCTTACATAGCTTGTTCTCAAGCAGGACTTGAATTTTTGAGGCTATTATGAAGATTAAGCTTGGCTTCTAGGCTGATGGGCAGGTCTGGGCTGTGGCTTTTTGGTTGAAGGTTTTTGAAATACATTCTTGTACTGGGGAGAATCCTGCAAGCCACTATTAGTAACTTGCCAGAAGTTACTCAGACTTGCCAGTGAAGTTAGATGCAATAATGGTCTTGATGCCTTCCTCACTGTGCTTTACATTAGCATTTAGCAATCCTGCAGTATCTTCTTTATAAATGGTATCCAGTACAAAGGTTCTAGTGCTGTGGTTAGGCAAAGCTCCAGCATTCAGAACAAGCAGTGCTTTTCCAGAAGCTAAGTGCTATGTGCATAAGGAAATTACACATTCTTTCCTCTTCTGTTAACAGGTGCCAAACAGAAGGAGCCTGAAAGTGAATGACTGCGGTGAATGTACGCACATTTGTAGGAGAAATTGAACAAAGTTTCTGAGTCAAGTTTGTCTCAAGAACAGTGACTGCAATAGAACAGAGCAGGATGGTTGAGAATGTGTATTGGGACTTAGTGATGGATGATGAGTCTATTCCCCCCAGTGATGTCGCAAAAAAAGCAGCATGACAAAAGCTTATGTTAAAATGTAGGCTTGTATTTCAAAACGTCTTCAAAACATTTGCTGGAAGACTTCACATGATGTCCTTCATTAAAATGCACTGTATTCTGAAACTTTTTCGTTTTGTATTTGACAGAAGTCACTGGTCAGCAATGGATATATGTGACATAAGGCAAGTGTATGGCATATTCATATCATAGTGCCTTATGTCAAAATACAGCAATATGTCATCACTGTTGCCCATCACTGTCAGAGGAAGTATTGTGCTAAACGAGACACTGTATTTGAATGTGAAAGTCTTTAAACCTAAAACCAAATCAGTTTCAGTTCTCATTAGATTTGTCATAAAAGCTGTAATTTGAATATCGGTAGACTTCTTTCAAACTTCAATGACAGTTTTGTGTTAAATGTTGCATTCTGAACCGAGATGTAAAACAAGACTGATTTTAAAAATGGCTTTATTTATTTTTACTTTCATGACAATTTTTTACACATCTTTTGGTGGATAGCTAAAATTTCACCATATCCATTAATAAACTGTTGATTGTTATACAAACAAGCAGTAGATCTTCTCATTATTTAAAACCTTGGAGTTGCAGAAGCTGTGGCATGTTGATCAGTCCCTACTACTTGAGCTCAAGATCTCAGAAGCATGGATCCAAAGTGCTCCGTACTGTAACATGCAGGCACTGTGGAGGAAACAAGGTGCCACAGAACAAGATTTTCATCTGTATTAAAGTGTAAAACAATGCTTGTACACAAACTTTTTATTGTATATGACTTGTACAGATGCAGAGAAGTGAGGAAAGCTGTGGGGTATTTGCTCATGTGTAAATGTACTGTAAAGTTTGAAGATGAGACTTTTATAACTGTAGATCCTTGTAGATGGAAGAAATTAAACCCTACAACACCAGTTTGGTTTTAGCAGTTCTTGCCCAGTTCTTTTGCATGTATGAATAAATGTACGTGCATTTTGATTAGTGCAAACTAGGGATAGAGGCATTCTTACTTTCCTTTGACTTTAAATGTGGCTTGTGCTAATAGAGTAATGCAGGTGGTACAGCTTTTTACTGTGTTTCCAGCTTAGATACTGTACTGGAATAGCACAGTAAATCAACCTGTTCTCTTTCCATTTAGAAGTCTTGAGCTAAAAGGCTAAGTTTTTTGTTTGCTTATGAAATGTGAGGGTTTTCAGAGTCATGAAAAACCCTTTATTCAGAACTTTTACCCTTTCTATGAGAATTTAAATTTTAAACAAGATGTGTAGAAAACTTCATTCTTACTTGCATCTTTAATATATGAAAACATTCTTGTAGTACATAATGGAAACAGTTGTCAGACTTTCTCTCTTCCTCTCTTACTCTGTGAAAAACACTGTCATGTCTCTTCCAGCACCTGTTCTGACCAGGTTAATACTGATGCTGTTCCCTGCAATTTCAGATGGTGTTGAATTGAAATAGCTGGGTTGGCCTAACAGCAGTGACCTTCAGGTCTGGTGTTGATTGCTGCCATCAGAGATGACATCAGCACAGCTCTCATTGTCTTTGGGGAGATGGAGTGACAGAATCTAAAAATAGGTGCTTTTGTTCATGTGGTGTGAGGGATAATTTGTGGTAGAGGAGAATCTTGTCTGGAGGGGATGTGGTCAGCAGTGCCACCAGAGCTGCAGCTTTCTGAAGGTGCAGGTATTGCTCCAGCACCCCTATGGAGGACTACCTAAATGCATCGTGAGATCTCTCCACCCATCACTAATCTGCATGAGCATATTCTTCAGCCCTATATTCAAGGTATTTTTTTAAGAGAAGGGTTAAACCACTGATAAGTGCTTTTTTTTATATTCTTTGTTTTCTAGCAGAAAGTCTTTTGGCCCTGTTCCACACAGACAGCTTTGGGTCTGTCTGCATAAATGAGTATACAGCAAGCCAGAATGAATTGGCAGTTTACAAACAACCATATACAAACCTCCTATTTTAACATGTTACAAGTGCCGTGGATGTCCTGTGGGTGCAGGACTACCCCCATTATGGGATATCCCAGCCTCCTCAGTGATACAGAACTGTATTTAGAGCATTTCCACTCACTTTCTGGAATTACTTTGGATTTGTGGGAAGTAGAATCACGGTGCAATGCTGCAGCACAGGTAAACAGCAGTGCTGGTAGAAAAGCATTCTACTTGTCCTGGCACAAGTACCAATGCTGATGGAGTAAGCAAAACTAAGAAATCACGTTGGTTTTCATACAGATAGTCTACTACAGAGCTAGAAAAATGCTTGCTCCAGCATGAGAGGGACAGGAATAAGTGAGGGTAAAGAAAGGCAGGGTGACTCAGCAGCACAGCTGCATGTACTAGGTTAAAGCGACAATGCAAGTAAAGCTGTATAGGCTTAGGGCTTCTTACGTAGAGCTTTAAAGCTTTAGGCCTCAGCCATGGAGAAAGAAGAATGAGATGTCACGGAACTCCAGCTCTTACACGTTCTTTCCTCTGGACAGACCGGAGACCACAACAGTGGTTCCAGATGCTCCCTTTCTTTCCCCAGACAGGACTGTGCTGCATGTGAAGATGGCAGGAAGCTTCCAGTGACTCTGCTCAAAGCCTGTTCAGTAGTGCAGAGGATCTTCTGACTGGAGGTTGAGATGCTCCAGAAATGGATGCAGGACTGTAAAGCATGAGAGTGATTCCTATGCTTCCCTGTGCATTTGCTTGCCCAGCAAGAGAGGTCTGTGAAAAATAATAATTCTAAAAGGCATCTTGGAAGGGAGTAGATTGTTGGTTGTACCCACTTTGGATATTTTTAGCTGTTTACGTACAAGAAAAATGTGTCTTAGTAAACTTCAGTCCTCAATGTTTTTCAGTATCTAAGAGAAACATCATAGGAAAAAAATCACCTTTTGCTGACACTGATCACTTGACCAATAAAAATGTTTTCCTTGAAATCCATGTAATTAAAAGGTTTGGGATCTTTGAGACCCTGCAGATAGTATTTGCTGTTTACTGGAGACTGAGCTGCAATTGTTGCATATCCAAGCCCTATCCATCTCCTTAAGGAATATTACTCTGCTGGAAATGTTCAGGTAATGCAGAAAGAACCAGCCTCACTTTCCAAGGCATGAGCTCTTGTCCTCATGGCAGACAGCAGGAATCTGCCTGACATGGCAAGGAGTGCTTTGAGAGCATTCCTTGCTGTCTTTCGAGAGAGCACAGGGTAAGTTGGAGTCTTTCAGCTTTAGTCCAACTAGAAGTGAAACCGTGCGTGCTTAATCCTGTCACACAGCAGGCTCTTTAACTGTTCATGCTGAGCTCTCCAGCCAGTTTTAGAAGTAACCGGTTTACTTCAAAAGTTTCTATGAACTTTCACCCATATTGAACACTTATTAGTGGTAATTTCCAGAGGAAAATGTCGTTCTAAATGATTTAATACTACCCTTGCACCCACATAATGCATTTATGCAAAAAGAATGTTCTGCAAACACTGTTCTTCAGTCTTCAGGTCTTAATTTAAATGTGGTTTTGAAAGTCACTTTCTTGGTCTCCATTTGTATTCTGATGATTGCAGTCAGACCTGTTCCCACTGAGGTGGATGGGAACAGGAGGTGACCTGTACTCATACAGCACGCTCATTCCTTTAGGAAAAAAAAAATGTAGCTATAGAGTGTATGCCTGCCAGCTGCCTACCAGCACCTGTGATGCCAACAGCCCCTGTTAACTGAGTTAATTCCATAATTTGCTTCTTCTATCATTTTGCCAGTGTTTCTGTCTGAATATTGGAAAACACCATCACTGGGAAAAAGCAGGAGGTAGCAGGCACAAGATGGAACTGAATGTACTTTGTAACGTCTGTGGGCAGCAGAGCCTGTGCTATGCGTGTGGAAGCATGCCCAATGCAAACACTGGACACACTGCAAAAAACTCCTCGGAAAGGTCCTGATTTGCCAAGGGACAGAGCAGGTAATTAGGCCAGTAATTGCTGTTACAGGAATTCAATGTACAAGTCAGAGCTGTTCTGCATTTGGAATCTGAGTAGCAGTGTGTTTGTGGGTTTGCATGAACTGTATTATCATAAAAATACTTGACTGTTGAGTTACGTTTAGTGCATGAAATTCATCATGGTTTTTCCTCTGTCACAGAAGAGCACATGGAGGCAACAAAAAACAGGCATGTTCTGTTTTTGCAGCCTCACTCAACCTCTGTTCCTGATCTCACTGCAAACACATACTGGTGTTTGTACTTCTCCCTTTTGATATTCTTTCTTTCAAAACCTAGGCCATACATGATGTGTTGCACTCATTGCACTTGTTTATTGTTAACTCATTTACAATAAATTAATGTGATTTATTATCTGAACTGAGCCAAAAGCTACATTTGGGCTGAAGGCGTATCTGCTAGAATGAGATGCAAAGCAGGCCTGGAACACGGGTGATACACGGTCTATGTCACTTGTCCCAGCATTTTCTAAGTTCCACTGTAGTTCACAGCACAACTTGCAAACACTAGAAATGAACAAGCTGGACTAGGGCCAGGGAGTGCACAGGCAAAGCCCTCATCCTAAAGTTGCCCCTCCTACAGAATGCTGCACTGTGAAACTGAGTATGTGAAGCTTCAGCTTCACTAAGTATACAGACAGTGGGAATTCGAAGAGTGCGAAATGCACTGATCAGATGGTCATAGCTAAACTTGTGTTCCTCTTCTGCCCCAGAGCGCTTCAGGAAGCGTTCATGCTTCATCTGGGCAGGAGAAACGCAATGATAGCCTTACTGCCATCCAGATTCTCACATCTGCTTAACCTGGTACCGCTCAAGTAGCAGTGTCCCAGTCAGTGGTATCATCAAGTCCTAGAGCATAGAGAAATGACAAAGTTCCCTGAAAGCTCTGTAGTTGCCTGTATTTCAAGCGTCCTGGTGAAGATAGAACAAAGAATTTACATGATCCTGGTGGAATAAGGATTATTAGCTAACTCTTTCCAAAGAACCAACAGAACAAAGGAAAGTTGTTTTTTCTGCAAGTTTAAAACCCACACATGCCCAAGAAGGATGAACTCTGTGTTCCTGCCACTACACAGGCTGAGCAAGTATGGAACATATCCTAAGGTGGGCCAACTCCATTGCAAGTAGAGGCAGTAACCAAAGCAGCTGAAGGAGGGAGCAGAAACCCTGCAGCAGTGAGCTCTTGCAAGTGAGTAGAGTGAACAAGTGCATAATAAGGGGAACAAGATAAATAAAAAAGGGTCCAAAAGTCCAAAAGGTGAGAGGGGTAAGGGAAAAGACCTAATCAAGAGAAGTGGGCCATCAAGGAGACAGCAAACCCAGAAACTCTCACGAATTACCACTCTGAGCATGTGGAAGGGTATGAATGTATTTTCTGAAAACACAAATAGGTTTCAGCAGTATGAAAAGCACAGTGCCCAAATACAATGTGCAAGGAATGAAAACTGTAAGGATATGGAAGTTGGAAGCATGACTACCACAGACTTCACCCGTGTTTCCAAATCCATTTGTGTCCCTTGAAGGTAACTCTTATCTCAGTTCTTTCAGACCTCTGTTTCAGTGAATTTGGCTTATCCTAAATTTTGCAAGTGCAAAGATGACAGCACAGTTCCAGATCTACACAAGGGAGGATCCTGCAGTCCTTGTGTCTCAAAAAGATTTGTCTTTTAAAACGAGTAATACAAGGCATACAGTGATCTATGCTGGGCAGGACTGTCCCTCTGCACTGCTTGGAGAGCCTTAAACAGTATGACTGCTCACAAAGGTAGGATTTCCACATGCTACTCTCTTCCTGCAGGCCCACCCCCTTCATCTGTGTGGCAGCATTGCGCCAATCCCTGCAGCGTGATGCTCTAGAGCTCTGGTGAAGTGGGAATCTGTACTGCAGTGAGTGTTATAGAGAGGCTGAACACGGAGAAGGAGCATGCATAGTGATATTGACCGCAGCCATCACTGACAAAGTACAGAAACCCCCTGTTTTCTCATGAAATAACTATTTTGTTTGTCATGTACCTATCCACTCAAGGACATCATACGTGCTAGTTTACAAGTTACCAGTACTTGGTGTTATGATCCTATAATCTGGAAGATGACTATAATGATGATCCTATAATCCAGATCATGGAATGAGTCCAGAAGAGGCCAAAAAGATGCTCCAAGGGCTGGAGCACCTCTCCTACAGAAACAGGCTGAGAAAGCTGGGCTTGTTCAACCTGGAGAAAAGACGCCAGGGAGAACTTAGGGCAGCTTCCAGCGCCTAAAGGGGCTGACAAGAAAGCTGAAGAGGGGGCTTTTTACAAGGGCAGGTAGTGACAGGCCAAAGGGTAATGGTTTTTAACTGACAGGGGGGAGATTTAGATTAGACATTAGGAAGAAGTTCTTTACTGTGAGGGTGGTGAGGCCCTGGCACAGGTTGCCCAGAGAAGCTGTGGCTGCCCCATCCCTGGCAGTGTTCAAGGC
>JBCJKH010057053.1:9023-25221 GCA_039877255.1 Loriculus beryllinus | reverse complement strand
ACAGGAATTGGTCTGTTTTCTCAGCCCTGTGAGCTGAGAGATCTGATACCCTCATTTTGCTAAACTTTTTGCCATCTCCAGCCCTGTCCAGGTCAGTGATCTTGTTTTGAGACAGCACTGGCTGATGCTGTGGCTTCTCTTTGCAGTGTACAGTAAACATATGACATGGGTGCCCCTGGGGAATCAGACAGACCTCTTTCCAGATGCTGACTTCCGACCTGTTCATGATGACATCCTCATTGCACTGTTGCGACCTGGCCAGGAGATAGATGTGCTTATGCACTGTGTCAAGGGTATAGGTTAGTCCTGGGTCCTGGGGCAAGTGGGAGGATGAATGTGAGTGCTTGGACTAGGGCACAGCTGTGTGAAGGGGAAGGGTGGAGAACTGGCTTTCCCCCATGAACTTGGGCCCTGGCATCCTTGTGCTCCCCTGAGGCCTGCCTTCATCTTTGACGCTTAACTCTTCTTGCAGGTAAAGATCACGCCAAGTTTTCTCCTGTGGCCACAGCTAGTTATCGACTGCTTCCTGACATTACGCTCCTGCAGCCTGTTGAGGATGAGGCAGCTGAGCTGTTGCAGAAGTGCTTTTCCCCTGGAGTCATTGAGATCCAGAATATCAAGGGTACTTTCTTCCTGCTCTCAGAGCCTTGTTCTTTACAAGCTTTAGCACAGACCAAATACAGACCAGAGTCAAACCTTGTAGAGACAAAACCACGTTGTAACATTGACTTGCTGATCAGCAACCATTTCTGCTATTCTGAGCCTGGTTTTGTGGATCAGTGGTTGTCACATGCAGATGTGATGGGTCACAAACTGGGATCCCTGTGAAATACTAAGGCATTGGGTGCCTGTCCTCAGAGCTCTGCAGCTTCCAGTGCTGTTGTTTATAAGCCTGCATAGAGTTTGCTCTTTCCAGCAGCTGAGTGTGGCAAAGACGTCTTGTGTGCTGCCCAGGGTAGGGTACATATAAGCTTTGTGTTGGGTTGGAGCTGTTCAAGAGATGAGTTTTGTCAGGTTTAAGTTTTCCTTTTGGGGACATGCTAATTCTTTATAGTGGTGGCTTCACTGCCTTTGCCGATGGGGAGTGCATGTTTGAAGGGCAAGCACCTGCTGTGTCCACATCTGCTGCAGGCACCCATCTTGTTTCATCTTTTCCTCTGTAGGAAAAAAGGTGGCAAGAGTAGCCAATGCACGGCTGGACACGTTCAGCAGAGAAGTTTTCCGACATGAGAGCCTGAAAAACCTTGTGCGCCTGGCAAGAGTACGGAATCATTACATCTGTGAGTGCCCTGTGTTCCACAGAACAGAGAGCCCTGCTGTTTTGTCCAAGCAAGCAGAGACTGCCAGCACATATAGCCGGAGCTCTGCCTTCCCCTCACCTGCCATATCATCAGCATTCATACATTCATATTCCACTGAGTAGTTACTGAGGCTGCAGTTTGGTGTTGCTTTGGGATTGAACGTGTGTGTGCTTCCTGCCTGCAAGTGTAACCTCTTCTCTGTCTGTGATGATGTGGTTTGTTGGAAGTGTGGTGTAAGGGAAGATGAGGGACAGAAATGTTGGAGCCAGGTATTGGCTGAAGCTGCCTAGTGGCTGTGCTGACTTGTGTCTCTGTGCAGTTTCAGTGGAGTCAACGGGTATCTTGCCTCCAGATGTGCTGGTGAGTGAAGCCATCAAGATCCTGATGGGAAAGTGTCAGCGCTTCCTGAATGAGCTGGACTCAATACCTATGGAGTGAGCAGGCTGCGAAGCGTATCCCTGCACTGTTGTTCTGGCCTTCTGCCACTTGCCCGCAGGGGCAAGAGGGGCAAGATGGGCTAGGACCACTTCTTTGAATTTGCTGTTAGTAATGAGCCTCAGTGAGGAGATGAACTAAAATAAAGGCTTTTCTTTACAGCTGTCTGTGCTGTTCACAATTGAGACTAATACACAGAAAAGAAAGCGGCTGCGGGGCTAAAGATGGATAGCAAGTATTTCTTTTAGATTGTATGCAGTACGTGAAGAGGACTCACACGGCAGTGCAGGAAAGGACTTCTCCGCAGGTCAGTGAGATTTAAACACATCAGTATCAGTGCAGGACTGTTGCAGGTGTCTCAGACCATCTCTGGGGTAGTTAATGTGGTAGATAAAAGGCTGTATTGTCAAGAGGGCTGGGTCACCTCTCCTGTGAAGAAAGAGTTGGGAAGACTCTCCAGGGAGACCTTACTGTGGCTTTTCAGTATATCAAGGGGGCATGGAGGAAGACTTCTTACCAGGACCTGTAGTGACAGGACAACATCTTTAAACTAGAAGCGGGTAGACTGAGATTGTATGTGAGACATTTTTTACAGGGAAGGTGGTGGTAAAATGTTGGAACAGGTTGCCCACGGAAGCTGTGGATGCCCCATTCCTGGAAGTGTTGGACTGGCTTTTGAGCAACCAGATCTCGTGAAAGATGTCCCTACCCACAGCAGGGTGGAAGGTGTGTGGATTAGATGGGTTTTAACATTCCTTTGCAGCTGATGATTCTCTGATGCAATACTGGGCTTCCCTGTGCAAAGGTGGTGTTTAAAACCATCCTATGTAAGGACTGATTGCCCCTTCTTAAATACCTCGAGCATTTCTCTCTGGATGCTAGACAACTCTGTTCTCCCTTCCAGTGACTGAATGTACACTGGGCTGGCCTTGAAGCAGAACTGGATGGTGGAGGGCAAGTGACAGTCAAAAGCCTGGCTCTACCCAGGGAAGCCTGGGAGAACTTACACAGTCATCTCAGTGGCAAGCACTGGGTAGGTCTTGGCTTGTGAAAGTTGCTCTGAACAAGGAGATGATGTGTCTGGAACTTCAGAGAAGGGGTGGGAGTACTGGTGTGGCCCAGCTGTTTAAGTCAGTTCTCACAAGTACTTTTTTCTCTACCTATTTCACTGGAAAATATAGTTACTTACACTATAAACATCCAGGCAGGTGGTAGTAGTCTGAAGTGGTTCATCCTCTCCCTGATAATGTATGTTGACTACCAGCAAAGTTGCACCCTTTTTGGTAGCTGGAATAAGAAGTGCTGAACAACCCTTAGGAAGGCAGTCTGGACAGAGAAGGTCTCAGATCTTACCAAAATAGATAGAAGGATAAAAATGAAACGTGACACCATGAGTATGAAACTGGAATAGCTTTACTGACATTCAGAGGTGTAACACAACCAGTTCAGAGACAGCTTCGGATTTAAACATTCCTACAAAAAAGGTTCTAAAAACCATTTAAAAAAACCCCCTTGTGTCTAGCATGAAGTCACAGAATGTTAAAAATATCACAACACAATAAATACACCCAGCTTTTGCTAGAGCCAGGGGCCATGTTAGCTCAGAGGTTAAAAACATCTGAGGCCAGGAGGAAAGTGGAGGGTGCTGGTGGCACAGGAAGGGCAGGAAGGTGAGTGGATTCCCAAGGCCTGCTCTTCCTTTCTGTACTCACATCCCTCCCAACCCCAGGTCTATCTAGTCTGGCCAGGTGGAGAGACCACGTTAACTGCCCCCCACAGTTCATCACTTGTTCTGTCTCCTGGCTGGCAAAACTGCGAGCTAGCTGTGGACAGACCCTCCCAGCTCCTGTGCTAACACTAGGAAGGGTCGAGTGAATCATTTCCATGTCAAGAACCACCAGCGTTGCAGACTGGAGTGGCCTGATAGAGTCCCACCTCATCTAAAACCCAGTTTCTGACCTGACTCTCCCCTGTAAACTGCAGTATAAACCCACCCCGCCAGCCCCACCGTGCAATTCTTCAAGAAGTACCAGACTGGGTAAAAACACAGGCTACTGTCACCCCCACAGCAATAGGGTAAGGAGATAGATCCCTTTTGGTTTGCAGGTGCTTCAGATATTGGTCCAGGTTTTGTGTACCCTGCACTGGCCATGTTCTAGTCTACAGGGCATGGTAAAAAGAAGAGATAATTAAAAAAACCAAACTGTCCTGCTCCCCCTGAGAGAGATGTCCAAGAAAGGCTGTCACAAAGGAAAAGCCTTCAGTTTGGCTCTGGGTAGAACAAGCTCTATGATCACATATATACACATATGTATGTATATATACGTATGACAACGTCTGCCTCTTTCTAGAGAGCAGCTGCACCTTAGAAAGGCTGATCTCGAGGGAGATCCTAGAGCACTGCTAGGCTTCCTGGCACACAGCCCTCAGCCCAAGGCTCGGCATCCTGGAAGGAAACGGATCCAGCAGAACACCAGTCCACTGGGGACAAGTGCTGACAGGCATGACAGGAGTGTCTGATGTCTCCCTGCAAAGCCTGGCTGCTAGCGCCCAGAGGAAGAGAAGGGTAACCCCTTTCCACACAGTGCACTACTCTGCCCTTTGCATAAATCCTAAACCCGAAGGGATGAAGAGGTGGAGCAAAAGTCACCCAAGTCTACAGGATGACCAGGTTTTACCTAATGGAGTCTATGGGCTCAGCTCCCACCTTGCAGAGAAGCAGAGGCCTAAAGATGCTCATCAATGGAGGGGAAGGAAGCAGGGAAAGCTTAATAGACTGGTTCATATGCCACCACAGGCCCCATCCCAGTGTAAGGAGGAGAATGGGACAGGACCCATAAGGGGCTTTATTCAGATGAATGCTTGTGGAGGTGATGACGAGAAGAATCTAATGTGCTTACTATGAGGAGAGAGACAAAATGTAAGGTAGGAGAGGAGACGGTTGCAGCATCCCAGGCTCAGGACTCGAAGAGTGCAGTGAGGTTCTCTCCAGCCTCATTTTCTAGCACATCTGGCTCCAGTGATGGCTTGACTTTTTTGAAGAGAGATGGGAGGTTCCGGATATGAACCTCCTTGCGGAACTGCTCCCCAAGGGGCTTCTGCAGAGGACAAACAGGCAGACATCAGTCATCGCTCCCTTCATTCCCCCACTCAGCTCAGGGGCAGCCTGCTTGCAGATCAGAGGCAGATCCCAGATTCTGAGCAGTCCATAGGCCCAGACTCCATGTATGAATTTTGGGGCATCTTGGGCCTGGTCCTTCCCAAGCGTTGGGACACTGAGGCAACCACCAGCGCACCAGCTGCTAATGCAGTGCCACCAGGCTCGAGCACCACCATCCTCAAAAGAGCCCAGCACCCGCCTAGCAGCTTCAAACATTTTAACACCCTGTTTCCCTTTGCCAAGGCATCCCCTGCTTCTCAGTGAGAAGTCATTGCTGGAGGGGCTGCTCAGCCTGTGCTGCCATCCCTGCTGTACCTCCAAGTTAAAGAGAGATGCAACGAGCACTGAGAACATGCTACAACAGCCTCCTAGCTGGGAAGGGAGGCGGCTGGGGAGAGCCAGATAGGCAGGCTGGCCATGCCATCACTCTGCAGCACACAGGTGTGAAATGAAACAGGTTCATTTTCATCCCCGATATCACCTACCCCAATGCAACCTGTGATGAGGCGCTTGAAATGATCCTTCCGGCGCTTGTCTGCCACCTTCTGCAGTGTTGGGTTGAGAAGCTTTGAATCAAACTGCTCCAAAGAGTCCCTCTGGATGTCTGGGATCTGCTCCATCACTGCCTTCAGCTCAGTGTAGCGAGGGCGCTGCAGGGACAAGTATGGTTAACACAGTTCTGTTAGAGTTCTAGAGAACAGCCCTGCCCTCCTTGGGGGGACAATAACTCCTCTGCCCTCCCCAAGCAGGCATGGGATTAACTTTCCACCACTCCCCAGCCAACCTGGCGTCTGGATAAAGAGCAGCATTTCTCACCAAGGCCTCGTAGATTTGGAAAGCCAGGTGGACAAGAGCTGCCATGCAGCCATTGTGCTGCCCATGTGTCTGTAAGCCCTTCAGCACACTCGCGAAGAACCAGGACACGGCATCGGGCAGGAGGTTTCCTTGAAGCACCTGGGGAAAAGGCACTGTCAGCAAGGGAGCAGGATACTGATACATGATTGCCTTTCTGGGGCAGCTCGGTCTGCCCAAGGGAGGTGCCCAGGGGTGAAGCAGCCACACCTGGCACCACATTCAAGAGCTTCCTCTCGCTACCCTGCCAGAACCAACCCCTCCTTCCTCCCAGAGGTACCTGTTTGAGCAGCGGCCAGCAAAGCTGTGTTGTGGTTCTTTGGCAAGACAAGGTGTCTTTCCAGGACAGGGATGTGTAGGCAGTGATCAGCAGTGCTGTGCAAACATCCTGGAAAGGAGTCAAGAGAAGGAAACCAGTCAGAGGAACTATTTCCCACCTCCAGGGTTCAAACCTTAAGGGAGCCAAGAAGCAATCCAGGGACCCTGCAGGAGCTCCTCAGGGCTACCTTCTGAGAGTCCTGCATGCTGCTGCTCCAGCTGAAGGTGCTCAAAGGCACCCACTGAGCACCACAGCTGTCAGGAACGAAGGTCAAACCCTGGAAAGGCCCTGCAGCACTCATCAGCTGCTGCTCTCAAGTCACTACAAAACCTTCTGAGGCATCCAGAGCAGAGGAGGACAGACACACGGGGATGAAGGTACCGGCACAGTGGGTTGTGTCAACACTGTGGCTCCTGGGCCAGCTCTGGCAGGTTTTCACAGGAAAAAAGAGCCACTGGATTAAGTTCTTCCTTGTGAAGGCTGGAGCACAGGAGGGAGGCAGAGCCTTGGGGGCTGAATGCCCAAGGCCTCCCCTGCAGAAGGGCAAAACACTGTAGCTGCATATTACACTGGATCCCAACCACTGTTTGCTTTGTGGCTTCTGCAACCATTAACGAGGCCCTTAGAAAACCCACGTATGTTCCCAAGAGAAGATTCTCACACTGGGGAATGCTCCAGCAGCCCAGCAATCTGTAGCAGTGTCTGGCTGAACCACAGGCAAGCACGACACAGAGCACAGAGAAAGGGTGGTGGAAATCAGAGCCTGCTCTCTTACCTCTTGTGTCATCAGACACTTCCCGAGCTCGGTGAGCTCTGCGCTGGCAGGGGGAGTCACCTCTGTGGCCATGGCCTCATCATCTGCAGAGCAGAGCAAAGGCAACACTGTGAGCACAGCCTCCCAGGACTGAGGAAGACATTGGGGCACCATGAGAACTAAACTGGGAGCCAGCACACAGGACCAGTATGCTGGCAAAGCTCCCCAGAACATCCCTCTCCAAGCAGAAGGCACCCACACTTTGTGGGTCAGGAAGGGCACCCAGCTAGCTACCTCCAGCTCTTGGGAAGGCTGTTCATATCCCCCTTTTCTTGGTACCTTAAGAATGAGCTGCCCCAACATGCTACCTGTGAACTCCACAGCACATCTGTTCCTAAGTTAGACCAGGTTTTAACGTGGCCCCAGAGACACTGGGCAAGACAGAGCTGAAGGTTACCAAACCTATACCCCTCACCCAGAACTTCCAGCAAAAGGCCAGCCCTGCCCTCAAGAAATGCTTGAGGAAATGGGAAAAGGTTTGTATGCATCAAGGGTGGGAAACACAAAGTAGGCATTTACTCACCATCTCCATCTACAGCAACTGCAGTATTATGCTCAACACCTTTCTTAGAAACACAGCAAACAGCTGCAAAAACAGTTGCAGGTCAGAGGAGCAGGAAACAGAAGATGCTACTTCAGAACATGCAAAGATTATCCTAAGAGTGTGATGGGCTCACAGCTGCTCCAAGCTCCCCCAGCTCTTACACAGCACCTGAAGAATCTGAAAGGCCAGTTTAAAAGCCAAATACTGCACTACCTGTAAGGCTGGAACACCCCACCCACAGCATCCTCTCACAGTGGAACCTGCTGCATGGGGGCTGCTCCAAACTGCAGAGAACCAGAAACATGCAAAACCATTTGAAGCCTAAACCTGAGAACATCACCATCTGAAGGCAACAAGGCCAATCACGAAAGGTGAGGTGCTGTAATCTCTATGTAGAGATTCCCAGCCTCTCTGCTGAAAGCCCCACTGATAAAATCATGATGTTGGAGAAATGGAATGCAGAGAAGACAGACTGCCTTGGCAAGGGGAATTTTCCCTTCTGTCTGGCAATGGCCAGCAACAAAACTACTCTACACTCAGGTTGTCCACAAACTGATGCCCCATATTGGGCTCCAGGGCACAGAAGGGGAGAACCCAGATTCCAAAGGAGGACTGAACTCCTACAGGGGCAATGCCAGAACAATGGAGCTCTAAATGCTGAGAAAACAGAAGGAAGAAACACTCTTGTCAAGGTTTTTAACTTATTTCTTACTAGGTTTTAGCTAAGACTTTGGCAGGGTTAACTGTCTCACACCTGGCTTCCAAGGATTATGTTAAATAGTACTGACCATTACAGTTAAGTTCTACTGCTCTTTGGAAATTCCTGTTGTCCTCTCCAGGGCAAACTTCCCAAATATCCCAGGGGACCCAGCTTAATTTCACTTACTGATGAGATCCATGACTTCTCGGGTCAGCAGCCTCACCAGCTGTTCCTCAAGCATTTCCTGAGACTCAGGGTTGTCATCTGCAGCATCATCCTCACTGAGGAAAACAGGTTGTAATGTGAGGAGAGACATTGTCTTAAAGTATCCCCTCTGCCCAAGCACAATGAATGAGTCACCATCAGGGTCAACGGTGTTTTCCAGCCCTCTGCCGGAAAGGGGCATGTAAAAGACCAAAGCTCCATCCCACTCCCATTCCCCATTTCCCCTGCACACCAACAGGTAGAAACTTACCAGAGCATACTTCGCTGGTTGATCACCTGCCATTTCTGAGACAACCTCTGTCCAAGACAAAAGAAAAGGTTCAATACCTTCCTAAAGAGCCATGTGGGACACACTGCAGAGGCCCCAAGTGACAGCTGCTGATGGAAGCGCTATCATTAAAGCTGACAGAGCTTTAAACACATCTCTCATGCAAAGACCTATTTTGAATGGGACAGGAGCCACTACCAGTGGTGCTAAAGATGCTGTGGCTGTGCTGGCTGTAGGAATGCGGGTGAATTGTCAGGAAAATGACAGGACACGAGCAACAAAAATCCCACAAAGATTCTCAGCGCTGAAGGCTGAGGAGCAGTTATCCACAGATTTGAATTCACAGCAAGGGGTGCTTTGAAACAGCCAGGGTTCAACACGCCTCAGAACCCCCCACACCCACCCAGATAGCATCCAAATCATTAAACATTGAGGCTCTGCCCTTGTCTCTGCTGGCTTTGGAGAAACAGATGTTCTTATACAGTCCTGCTGCAAGGAGTCTGGGCTGCCAAGCAACAGGCATAGAACAAGGTGTTTTCTTACCATGTGCAAATAGGTAAAGAGTGGTCCCAGCATGGGGCAGACAAGGGTTTCATAGTATTCTGAAGGGCAGAAGAGTACCAAGGGCTTCACAAACACACCTGCACAGGCCAGTTAAGGAAGAGATCCAGCACACACGACCAGCTGCCAGGGAGACTGCAGCACACTGCCCATACCAGCCCATTCCCCTGGGAGGCCAAGAGACAGACACCTCAAAGCCCATCTTACATCCCTGAATTAACAAGTGTCATCTGTGTACAGTGAGAGCATGAGGTTAATTCAGCCGCTTCCCCAACAGCTCAGCTGAGAAAGCCGAGGGTGCTTAGCACCCATATCCTAGATGTGAGACTGGATGTGCAGCCCTGGAAGGTGGGCTGGGAATCCCAGATGGTCTCCCACACAAACACAAAATCTAGTCAGACACCCTACGGCCAAGCTCCTACAGTGTCCAAGCCCCCTTACTGCCAGAAGGCACTGCCCACCTCTCATGGTGCCTCCAGGATGACACAAGTCCTTTGCATTTGCTCTCTCTGACGCCATGCACTGCTGTTTCTGCTTGTGCCCTCCTATGCTCACACCTCATCCACACCAGGTGTATATCCCTGCTTGTTTACCCTCTCAATCACCCTTCCTTGGCTTGTCATACTGAAAACCACGCAGGTTTTCAATTTATGTGTTGAAAGCTTCCCTGCCTGGCCTCAGACAGTGATGGAAGGATACGGAGCATGGGTCGGAGTCTGTAATCAGGAATGTTGTTGAGGTTGATGAAAGCTGAGCTGAGGAGCTGGGTGGCAAGACCCTCAACAGTATAGAAATCCTGCTGCATGGAAGGGCCTGCATTTCCCAGGATGTGGAAACTTCCAAGAAAAAAAAACAAGTTAGTTGCAAGTCTGCCAGGTAACAGGTACCATGCCTCTGGCCTGTAAAGGCTACAAGTGTTCTTAAACAAATACTATAGAGAAGTTTTAGCAGTGTGTTTTTTTTTCCCTGGGATACATGCAGAGGGATAATGAATTATGCATTTAAGCACTAAAAATGCACTTCCAAGTGCTGATGTATCCTAACACGTGATTTAAAAAAGCAGCAAAGAAACAAACTATGTCAGGATATCAGGTAAGTGATGCAATCCCACTACCTAATTGCAGAAAAGCTAAGAACAGATCCACATTCTGAAGTACATTTTTCAGCAACTGTGTTCCATGAGTACGTGGTAGGTTACAACCACCAAGTACAGTTTACCACTGCAGCTCCTACTTGGATGTCACAGGACACAGCTCAGGTGAGAAGTCTTAAGTCTAGGAGAAGTCAGCACCCAGCAATAGCCTACTGCTCCGGTTGTGCAATGCTGGACTGCGTGTGGGATATGTGGTGCTCTTACCAGTTGTCATAGAGGGTACAAAAGAAGCCCTGCATCCTTTCTAAGACTGTTTTGTAAACAGGAGAGTCATAAAGCTCCAGCAGAGGCTGAGGGAGACCTGTGGGAGAGAACAAGCTTTAGTTACATGAATGGGAGAACACGGGGCACCTTCAGAATGTGGTAGGCAAGCCCCAGCCACCCTGACAGCAGTGAGAGAAGCACCTGGCAAGATCAACCTGCATCCAAATGGCAAGAGGTGCAGCAACCCTGGGGCAGAACCTCCCTCAGAGGTCAGACAAGGTCAGGTTGGTTCTACCCAGAGCAGAGGTGTTCCCACTAAAGACTGTCACAGTCCTCTCGTTTCTCCAAAATGAAATTACTGGAGCTTATCAGAACCCAGTCAGAAGCAAAGCTGACAGGCTATTAGAGGAGCTGCACAATCATCTCATTCATCTCTGTCAGCACATGCTGAACTATATTAAAATGTTCAGGGCAGAAATCAAGGCCCTGCTGCTTTAAATGCAGTGGTTCACAGAGTTTGTAAGTCAAAGAAACAGGTAAAGGAAACATCTCATTTTACAGACAGGAAAATGGAGGTAAGAGAGACAAAGCATACTCTCTGAAATATTTCCCTGTCTGAATGGGAAATTAAACCCCAATTTCTAAAATTATGGTCCAGATTTTAACCACAAGGCACCCATTTCTACTTGGCTGGGAAGGCTTCTGTGTTCATATTCTCTGTTCTGTTTTAAGATGGTCCAAGAGCCTCTACCTAATACACGACCTGGAAACAAATGCAAGGGCCCTACTGCAGTACTTGGCTCTTGCCCTCCATGACAGGTCTTTATACCAGCACTCAGGAATCCTGCCGAGCACTAATTCTGCTCAAAGGCAGACGAATTACAGCATTCTCAGTCTTTCCAGACAGAAATACCATGTTGCAGAAACCACCACATCATGCACCTTCATTTCATGCAGAAGAAACCAATCTGTCTGAGACCATTAACTTTTTCAGTCCAGCAGGCTCAAATCATAGTTGAGTAGCGAATACTATGAAGAAGCTGGCTCCCCAGCCCATCTTCACTGCTACTGATGGACCACTACCTCAAATACCCCTGAGAATCTGACCAGACATTCCTCCCAAAGAGAAGCCCCTTACCTAGGATGGCATTCTTCTCCACCTCCAGCATGTCCAAGGCCTTTGCAAACGTTTCCCCCAGCCTAGCCACCATCTCTGGCATGTAGAGATTGTTGTGAGTCCTGAAACAGAAGAGCACTTGGTTTATATACATGTGAGTCCACCCCTTTTGCCCTTGACAGTGGGATCTTCTCCTTCAGCTTGTGAACAGCTCTTCTGAGGCAGATGATGAGGAAGGTGAGACCAAGCACGTGTGCATGGGATCCCCCTTCCCCACCTGCAAAAATATTGGGGAAGCTGACCCGATAGAGACATGGAGTGATTCCACCTCATGTCCTGAATCTCCTGGCTGCCCCCTTCCACTTATTTCAGTTCAGCCCACCCCTTGCAAGCACTAGCAGGAAAAACTCCCAGCAATTCTCCAGTTGATGCTGGCAACAGCTTAGTAGCTCGGCCAAAGGGATCAGAGAACGTATTTCAAAAACTGACAAGACGCAGATTCTGCAATCTCAAAAGACCTTCTGCACCTGAGGCCCCTGCACAAGGAGGGGCTGTTTCAGCTCCAAAACACACACACTGCCCCCCAAGGATGGGTCACAGTCCCCAGAATGGCAGGTGGCATTGGAGGGACTCTAGGGAGAACATCAGTCCGATCAGACACAGGTGCCCCCTGGACAACACATCCAGCTGGGAACAATTCCACATCATCAGGAGGTGGCCACGGTCAGCTCTCCGCGAGGGACACCAATTCAGCCACGGGTGGCTGGCTCTTGCCATCCAGGCCAAAATGGGTCCCCTCTAAGCCAGGGTACTGACACTCAGCGCTGGACTCATCGGGGGGTGTCTCTCTCACCTACCTCTCTCCTTTGAGACCTCAGACCTCCACTCTGGGTGTCGCCAGCTGCACACAGCACAAATCCTGCAGCCTCCTCCATAACTGCAATGCCATTGTACCTGCTGCTAGAGGTGATCAAGGGCAACTCAGTATCTCCCCCTAGAGCAGCATTTCCCAAAGCAGGGGGGTACATGGGAATGGCTGGGGTAAGGGAGTGTGGACAGACCTCAGTATGTTCTCCAGAGTCTCAGCTTTCACTCCTGTCTTAACGATTTGTAATTATTGTTTTGGTTTAATTTTGTTTTGGCAGGTCTATGTTCACAAGCCTGGCACCCCCAAATGCAGCGACGTCTGCCTCAGTTACCTCCGAAACGTCAACTATCTCAGTTCTCTCTGCAAGTTTTAAATACTTTCCTGCTCACTGCACGTGAGGAAGGAAAGCATGTAAGGTTCACAAGAAAGAGCTACACAAATGACTTCTTAATGACTCATACTCTCATTCTGGGCTGGATCTAACACCGTGCAACAGGCCTCAAACGGGGCACAAGCTGGTTTTACTTTCCCAAGAGGAGCCAGGGAGCAGCCCAGCTGCCACAAGTTTGGATGATGTTGTGTCACTGACTCAAGAAACTGCATTTCTGCTTGAGGCTATCCTGAAACCTATTAAAATCACCTCCTCTCACATGTCTCCTGCCTGTCCCATGCCAGCGTTGGCTTTGCCTCATGGTGGGTAGAAGGGCAGCTGGGCAAAACCAAGGACTGAAATGAACCTTGAAATCCCACTGCTCTAATCTCAACAGGACGGTCTAACCACATCCTGAAGCTGCGGTCATGATCCTTAGTTGTTTCAGTGTCCTTGAAGCATTTTCTCAGGTTGGACAGGTGGGGGGGCAGATATTCACTCAATTCCAGGCCGATCTCCCTTAATTCAAACTTGAGCCCAGTGTTAACGGAGAGAAAATGGCTAATCAGCTGCTCCCCATGAAAAAGCATCCAACAGCCCTCATATATGCTGAAGATGTAGCCCTTTGGCACGTTCCAGCTGAGACTCTCGGCAGTGAGCAGCACTCCCGGGCACCCCACACACAGGAGAACATAGAAAAACAAAATTTAAGAGACATTTATGCTTTAGAAAAGACAAGCAAAGGATATAGCCTTGGGGGCAAAGGATTTGGGGGATTTTCAGCGATAGTCACAGCTCTGCTGGAAAAACCATCTGATGCCCAGGGAGGTGGGATTAAAGGCCAGAAGATGGGTCCTTTAGGACAGTTCATGCTTGAAAAATCTTTATCCAAAGCTGGAGACATCTACAATGAAAATGCCTACAGCATCCATGCCTATCCAACAATTCTTTCACAAGCATTAATGCCTTGGTAATGTCAGCATCTCATCACGATGAGTTCAAAAAAAGCCTTTGTCCATGCAAAGCATTTGCTGAGCCTGACCACTCCACTTTTAACAACACACAAGCAAATCCCAACACAATAAAGGTGCCGAGCCAATCAGTTCATGCAGCTACTGACTCCAGACACATGACGACATGTGCATCTGTCTGGCTGGAGTTCATGACTTGGGTTTAAATTCATGAGAAGGCAATTTAAGCCAGAAGAGGTAGAAAGCACCTAGGTGAAAAGAGGATACGAGAATAATCACCCAAAAAGCTGCAAACAGTGATTAACAAAGCAGCCTCAAAATATGTTGGTAAATACAGCCACCACACACAAAGACAAATACGGGTAGGCACAAAAAGATGCCACTTAAAGCTACCTTACTTTTTCTTGTTACCTAGACTCCCTCTCTCATTCCTCTTGGCTCTTTGGTCTCATCCATGACCTATCTTCCAGCTATTTACCCTCGAAAACACCCAATGGCTTAAGAACACTCACTGCTTTTGTCTGCAAACACATCAGAATGCCACCTGGTACCCAGAGTGCAGAAGACACAACAGCTTACCCTGCAAAATGAGCAACATGAGCAACGCTGGGCCTTGCTTATCCCCATAGAAAGCTGCCTAATGGCACAGAGCTAAGAGAAGCACCCACCTCTAAGAAGTAATGCAACTATGTTCCTGAAGGCGTCCTCAACCCAGGCAGCTTTCCTGCCAGCCAGAGTTCCTCATATCCCTGTACTTCCTACCTGCTGACAGACTGCTGCAGATTCCATGTTCTCTTGCGTAATTTGTATTAAAGACAGCCTGGGGAAGCAGTGCATGGAAGAGGCACTCAAAGGCAGCAAAAACCAGACCAGAAGCTCCACAGCACAACCTCTAACTTCTCTAGAAAGGCATAAGCAATGCCTTTCCTTTGCAATAAACCAGCTGTCACACACAGACACCTCCACATCCAGCAGCAACCAAGAAAGGTATGAGGCGGAAGATCTACTGTTCTTCGGCTCTTGTTGGAACATTCAGCCTTAAGAAAGGCCTGGATACCTCTGAGTGAAGAACAGGCTGCTCCATGTATGTTACTACGAAGTGCTTAGAAAAGGTTTTGGTCTGCAGGGAGGATGCTTGAACAACACAGATGCATTGTGTCAAAAGCCAGCCAGGGAGCCTCTTCCTTTAGGTAGATGGGAAAGCACTGGTAACAGAACATAGCTCGTGTTTTCCTGGAGGTGGTAAACAAGACAGGACAGATTTTCTGCTTCTTTCCAGGTAAGGATAGATTTTGACAGAGGTTTCCTAAGCTTGTTGTGACACAAATCCAAGTGTTTTTAATAATACGTAAGTTCCAGCAAGAAGAGCAATCACACAAGCAGAAAGTCTGTCTGTTGCAGCCTCTTCAGACCCTGGCCACTGGTTTCGTTGGTCTCTCACAATAGGGAGCATGTTTCAGGCTCTGGAAGAATCGGCATGAGGCTACTTCTACTCAGGCAATTCCACCTGATGATAGGACCTTCACCCTTCCAGGATAAAACCACTTCTGGGATAAAAATTCCAGGATAAAAGCACAACTCCACAGCTCTAACAAGATGGTTCAACCCTTCTCACTGGCCAAAGTACCACCTGCTGTGCTACACAGAGCTTTGCTAGGGTGGGCCAAGAGAGCATGTGCTTGTCCTACCTGTCCAGCATATCCAGCATTCTTCCTGAAAGCAGGACAGTCCTGAGCCCAGGGACTACCAACCATGCCTGACTACACAGAGCTTGAGTAATAGGGCCCCTTTCCTCACAGACATGGGAGCTGAAAATCTAAGTGGATCTGAAAATGCTCTTTCCCAACAGGCTCCTGTCAAGGATAGCGCCTCAAGTATTCAAGTACTTAACATACAGCATTACCTCACAGAACTGCCCCATAAGCCTGGCAAAACCCCAGTGTCAGCAGTTACCCTGAGACAGGCTCCTCCTTTATAATTCTGGGAACTGTGTTATTCAGGATTCCCTTTTTCTGCCTTCTCCTGCCCCCTTCTCCGGCTGCCCCAGATGTACACAACACCAGCGACATGCAGAGAGGCACTGCAAGATAGCAACAGCCTGAGAGTATGCATCCACTGATTTCAATAGCAGACAGTGCTTCAGGAGGCTGGTGTTCATGTTCACCAAAACCAGCTTAATTTAACACTGAAGAGAGAACAAGGCAAACAGGATGCAATGAGAGCTGGGACTGCCCTGATGGTGACTGGAGAGGTGGCCTTGCAGGGGCTGAGGGCAGAGCAGAGATGTTAGTTGAGAAACGATTAACTGGGTGGCAGATTTATAGCAGTGGAGGTGG
>JBCJKH010057049.1:0-18659 GCA_039877255.1 Loriculus beryllinus | reverse complement strand
TTTTAAAACCAGTGGTAGAAAAGCGTAACAGAGGTGAACCCCAAGTGTCTGACTGCTGCCAAAGTGAAGGACTGAATTTCCAACAGAACTCAAAATGTGGATGGATAGTGAGATCCTTTGGAAATATACTCATAACAAGATTTTCTGTGTGCCAAGGGCTTTTACAATCCCCTCATGGGTAAGGGGTGTGGAGGAGTTGCATTCCATATCCTTAATTTAATGAAGCATCTTTTCTCTCAGAAAGCTTTTTTTTTTTTTTTAATTATAATTTAAAAAATTATCTGATGCTACAAAGTTTGGAGTAATTCTAGTACATGCCAGGTCAGACTAACATATAGTTAATTCAGGGAGACTTTTCCTACTAATTTTAACATAGAAAGTATTACCCGCTTACTGGGTAAGTCAGTAATTGCCTACAGACTGAACTCCCCATTTCTCTTCATCCTCTTTATAACTTCTCAGAATTAGAAACCTTCCCTGAATTGCCTTGCAAGGGGAACACCAATTTGAAGGAGGCACCACCACATTCTGAGCTGAGAGGCACTGTCTCTCTCGTGCAAGCTCCCAGCATAGGCCACATCTTATAGAACAGGGCTAGCAAGAAAGATGAGAACAGCCAAAGAAAGGACTATTTGGGCAGCTACCATGGGCTCAGATGTCAGCAAACACAGGCTTTTCAAGAAACCATAGCCACATCCAGCACAATTTAGATCCTATGTGAATTACTCTCAACTTCTGAGATAAGAACTAGAGAGCCACAAGAGACCCCCTGCAGAAATCTGGCCCTGAATCTTCGTTTTAATAGGCCACTGAGCACTGGCTTTTCTCTGACCCCCCAGAAGAGCTCATCAAAATACCACTTTTAAAACATTTCTGTCAAATGTATTTTAATTCAATCACTCTTGCGCATTTTATGATGCTCCAATTTATGTTTTTAATCTACTACAATTCTTTCATAATTGTTTATCCAGTGCAGTGATGCCTGACAGGGAATGCTTTATAAATAAATTGAATTTATTACTATTTATAACCTCTTCCTCTTGAAATTGCTAGGCAAATAAATGGGTCCCACAGTTCAACGTTCTAGGGTTGGGGTGCCTCTGTGGATATTCATACAAACACACAGTATACACATGTGCATAGGAGAAAAAGAGATGGAGTGTGTACGTGTGTGTGACCTTTTCTTTCCATGAGTAACTTAAGGGCATATTTAACATTCTGTTCACACTGCTCATGGCAGATAGGAAAAACACAACTGAAGGGAATAAAAAATGGAAAGTCCCTGCAGCGTCTCCATCTCAGCCTCTATCTTTATTTTTGTGGGGCAAAGGTTTTCAGTTTTTGTTTACTACCCCTAAGTAAGTTTCTGTTTGCTTGCTTGCTGCTTGAATGGACAGGGCACATGCAATGAGGCAGCTATAAGGACCTTTGGCCACCAGCACATAAAACTCATTTTATTTCCTTAATGGAAGTCTAATCGGTAATTAAAAACATGACTGTGACCTGTGCAGTACCCAGAGAACAGAAATGGACTTTGTTTTAAACAGATAAAGCTCACAAGGCTGCAGCTCCGCAGAGTAGCAAGATTTCTTCTGAGCAAGGAGAAGCAAAAGAAGTGCTTTAGTTTTTAGCAGGCTTTGCCAATTTAGGCTAACCAAAAAACCCAAATTGCTGATATTCTTTGCCAATTCTTCTGTCCCTTGATTGACTCCCACCTCCCACTTTGCCAACCACCACTGCAGTGGCTACTGAAATATGTTGAAGTAGACCCAGAGACAAGAAGCTGGAAAATAGAATTTGAACTCTTGCCTCCACCCC
Organism: Loriculus beryllinus; assembly: GCA_039877255.1. Taxonomy (NCBI): domain Eukaryota; kingdom Metazoa; phylum Chordata; class Aves; order Psittaciformes; family Psittacidae; genus Loriculus; species Loriculus beryllinus. The sequence continues at coordinate 16,841 of JBCJKH010057049.1, read as the reverse complement.
CATCAAACTGGGACATGTATTCTTATTTCTTGTAAGACAAGCATACATTTCATCCTCCTCTGTGTGTGTATTGCAGGGATAAAGGAGCAGACTAAGAACCTAGCCAATGCCACTACTTGCCATTCAGTTATGTGTCAAGTTTGTGTAACCTCACCCTACAGGATGCTATACCACCCTCACAAACCCACAGCAGCGCTGGGGAGGGTGCAGAATAATGCAAGGTCACGTCATAACAAAATGTTTGGATGTGCTTCAAGCAAGCCAAACACATGGATCTGGGAATGTTAAACATTTCTGTTCAATAAAGATGTTTAAACATAATACTCTGTTATTTCTGCACTGAAACTCTCAGAGAATTTTCCTTTAGGGACAATGGAGAGGTGGAATCTTACATACAGAATGCTTCAAAATTTTCATTCTAATATTAAACAAAACCACGTTTCAAAATATTGGAATTTCTCAGACAACACCTAAATTTCCATCAGCCTGGCTGGCAAACCAGCAGGAAGGAAAGTGGAAAGAAGAGAAACAGCTCTGAAATGAGTTAACGCATGCTAATGCATTTAATTCATTAAAACCAAGGAAAATGCTTTCTAATGAAATTCTCATATTAATAGGGAATGAACATTGCATCCATGCCACTTTTTGCAAGTGAAAAATCTGTAAAAAGTTATAGTGAGCTCTGCAGCCAATGTCTTACTATGTTTTGTCTTACTATGACAAACTCTTAAGATGTGATTTATTCTCATGTAGATAAAATAAAAACAAAGAAAAATAGTAGATTTTGGACAGCAACAGGTCAGAAATTTTATTAAGATCCTAAAATGCTCTTTAGTTTAACTCAGCTTGATTAGGTTCTGGGTAGTTTGCAAAAAGGCATACTCCTCCTACATTCCCAGACTTCAGAGGTGGCTCTATCTCCTGCAAGTATTGCAGGCTGCGGGATCTCCATCTAAAGGGAAAATGAGGTTTCAGCTGGCCTGTCTGAAATAAAAAATAAATATCTAAATCCCACCCACAACCAGAATTCCCTTTCATCAGTTACAGTCAAATCCTTATGACGTCCGTTGCTCAGGAGGTCACTCCCGGTGAAATGATCTCTAAGAACTCAGCCAGATTTCCCCTACGTCAGACAGTCTACTGCTTGGGGCTGGCAAGCGTTGTGCCAAATGGACTTGGATTTCAAAGATTTTGTGTTCACTTGATGAGAATAAGATGTTACACACTTTGTGTTTTCACTTACTCTGTTCCCAAGGCTCCCTCTTTCTTCAATCACCCTCAGGCTCTAAACAAACGGGATTCATATTGATCTGCCTCAAAATTATTTTTAATGCTATTAATGTTGTAGGCTGCTGCACTGGAGATCTCCCCATTTCTTCATCCTGACTAGCTGTTCTGACTGATCTGTAACACACTAAACCCATCACTTCTGCCATGCTGCTGGCCAAGCCCCAGCTCACACCACAGAAATAAAAGACAGCTGATGTCTGTACTTGAACTTTGGTGGCGAATAAGTGTTTTCTTGTGGTCAGTACATACTCCTCGTAGCCTCATAGACTCTGCACAGTGCCATCCCATGACATTTTTTTGGCTTTTTACCTCTCCATTCCAACCACTTTGTTTTCTTTACATTTTAAGTCATGCCTAGTACTATTGCTGCCAGTGCAGAAGTGGCAGGAGCTGGATGAACTCCTGGATGCCATTTTAAGATAATTATTTGCCTATCCTGTTGTTATATCCCAGTCAAACATACAATGATTACTGTGCTTGACTGAAGTCTATCACATTAAATTCAGAAACATCACATCAAACTATATATTTAACACTGCAAAAAGTAATAACTTAAATGAACAGTATGGTATTGAAGGTAAAGCTTTTAAAATACATAGTATAATAATCTTAGACACACTTAAAAAAAAGGGTAAAAATACAGATTTTGCAAACACTCAAAATAACTCTTAAGGAACAGGTTTTAGATTTTAAATGAAGTCTCTATTTGGTCATAATTTCCACCAACTTCTAGAAAGTCTGCATGAGAAAGAACTGAGTAAAACTTGAGTAAATACAATAAGCTTTGGCCCACTAATACCAGATATATTCTGCTATAGTAACACTAAATCAAATTGCCTAGATTTAGGGGATTTTACTGTTTTCTTTTTATTGTCTACAAACTGTGCTAAGGCACTGTTGTACTAATGTTTGAGCTCAGTGGTGGAAGTGATTAAAAACTATAATTAAATGGAATAAGCTGCTATTATTTACAGAACATCAAAAAGGGTGTAAAAAGGAGCAAACAAATAGTGAAAAATAATTTTGATATTAGTCTTTCATTCTGTTTGACTGTCTTTGGTAGTGTTAGTAACAAATAGATGGAAGGAGAAAAAAATTTGCAGGTAATAAACATCACTCAGACCAGTTTATGCTGGTCCTTTGAAAGACTGCAAGAGCAAACACAGGAACCTAGAATTTTTTTATAGGATATTTTACAGATGGAAAAGGACCTCATGATTTAATCTTTGCAAACTTTTGCTGAAATCTTCCCATTTTAGTCTATCAGTCTGAACTGAAATTTTCCAAAGTTTTTAAGAGAAAAAAAAAGAAAGAAAAAAAGAACAAACCATTCAATCCTTACAATATCCATCAGGACTCACGAAGACGGAGAATAACATTAGTAAGACAGCACATCACAAGGATTTGTCTCAAGCCCCTGAGCGTGACTTCACAAGCTATTTTCCACAACTTATCTTCCAGTCACGTCTGTCACTTGCATGTCCTCTGTTTCACTCTCCTATGCTGTCTCACTCTGCTTTGTTTCAAATTCAATTTGTCTTCACAAGAAGATGAGAAAAATAAGCAAGGAGGACTATGAATTCACTGGCCTATGGCAAAGACCATAAAATTAAATAAGAGAGATTTTAATTTTACTTAGCTTCCTTTCTGCAATCATTCCCTTCATGAAAAGTCCAATTACCAAGAACTGATGCTATTAGATTTACTGTACTGTATTATGTTTAGTTGAGCTGTCACATAGTGTCGTGGTTTAAGCAAAAGGAACTGACATTGAAATCTCTCGCATAACTTGCCAGATGTGAAACTAGCAGGGCTAAATTATCCCACAAGTCATCTAGTGCTGACTGAAAAAACAAGATTGCCAGGGATAAGTTTGTCTCACCACCTTAGTGCTTCAGATCTCCAGAAAAGGCTCCCAGGGTTATAGTCAATCACAGACTGAATATGACTCAATGTCATGCTATTGCAAAACAAAAAAAAGCAAACATGCTGATATGTGTAAACAAATGTGCAAACCACAAGACGCAAGAAAAAAATCCTTCTGCTATACACAGCAGGGGTGAAAGTTCTGTGGAAATTCTGTGAATGAAGGAATACATGGAGGGACTAGAGTGGGACTGGAGAGAGCAAAGAGGATCTTCTGAAGAACAACCTGAGAGGAAAGACTGTTGTGAGGCTGCTCAGCATAGAAAAGGCAAGACAAGCTTATAGACTGCTACAGAGAGGTACTGAATAACCTATTTGCCTGCATTCACTTTGGATATGGTGGGAAGCAATGGCTTTACACTGGCACAAAGAAAGTTTACGAGAGACATTAAGGAAACCTTTCCTTGGGATGCCAGTATTGGTCATAGCGGTGTGCCAGTGTATGACGCCTGGGAAGTTACAGACCTTAAAACATGAGAGGTTAAATCCTTCTGTGGAGCAGAATGACTAAATGGCCTCCCAAGTTATCTTCCAGCCCTAGCTTTTCTATTCCTGAGGCTCTAACAGACATCTGTTGGCCGCAAGCTCCAGCAGGTTTGTCTCATTAAGGAGGCAGTTGGCTATTGGTTTTGGACAGAAAGGCTGGGACAGGGACTGTCCTTCTGTATTCATGAATGAAAAGCCTTACAAAATGTCTTTGCCACCATGCAGTTAATGCAGATCAATGCAATAAATCTGTTAGTTGTTTAGGATTTTCAGGAATGCCTCCATATGTCATAATTTGAAAAAGGAGCACAATAATTCTGCTAGGGGAAAGAGAATTCAGGCTTCTCCTGAATCAGGGCTGATCAGTTTAGAAACATCATTGTGATTGCACTGGAATGGAGAAAGTTTTCCTGTTCTTATGGTGCAGTTTAATGATTTTCTAAAACCACATTGTAGAGGCCAAATTCAGCAGAAGGAATTTCCCTTCTCTGAGAAGACTCTCAAGTATTACAATTCTGACCAATTCTCATCTGGGATGGTGATATTTGTGGCAGAAGTTTGTCTTCCTCAGTGCTATCTGCCTCTGAAGGACATATGGGAACATGACCTTGTGAATGTTTAGTCTTCTTTTGATCTCTTTTGCTTTAGGTCCACAGAGCCCCTGTAGCAGAAATCTATGAGCTTTGCTGAGCATATTTGTAATTAATTCTGGACTTAGAGAAATTTGGGGATTAGTGGATTGGTGAACTACTTATGTCTCTGGAGCAATGCTGAAGTTTGCCTGTTACAAGCAGCAGAGAAAGAGTTGGCATTTGCTGAGAATTTGGCTTAGGCCACTGAACATACTGGTTTCCATAGATCAGAGAAGTCTTCAAAGCAGCTGTAGTACTAGCTTGGAGAAACACAGTCTCCATCCAAGGCTTGCAATAGACTTCACAGACAGTAATGAATGAAATAAAATATAAATCATACCACACGGGCAAAAAGAGAAACTGCCTCCATTTCACAGCTGAGAAAACATAGGATAAAAGTATTTGAAGATTTGAGATCTTCCAGTTTCTATGTACCCATTTTAGGACAGTGACAACCTGATTTGATTTTATATTTTCACAGACACCAAGTGGTTTGTTGACTAATTGGAGTGATGAGGCCTCTAGGGATAGGAGCTTGGCACACTGACTTGGCTGACTTAACCAGCTAAAGAGCTAATAGCAATTTAGAGAAGACAAACCTCTGACAAGCATAAAAAGACCCTGTCTAAACGTTTAGAAATCTTTGATTAGCTCCTGGTGGATGAAAACAGAGAGGTTGCTGTTCCTGCCCCTCTTTGTCCCATTCAATTGTTTCCACTCCACCTCCTGCATCCTGTTTCTGCCATCTTTCTTTCCTTTTGTCTCTTTTTTGTTGCTTTGTTTGCACTTCACTTTTCTTCTTGCATTCAAGGATTTCCAGAGTTCGAGCTGAAACTCAAAGTGTCTGGGTCTCCATCTCTAAAGCACAAGCTGTTCAAAACTGAGGGACAAGTTTGGAAATTGGACCTACCTGATTACTACCTTATGACAAAATCAAGACTGGGATGGTGGAATCCGGGGGGGCTATTTTGCTATTCCATACCCTAGATAGGGTGCGTATGCCAAGCAATGTTAGCGAGGTGCTAAAAACTTCATTATTTGAGAAGGGTGTTTTGGCGTCAATTCTGTGAGCTATTCTGATATATAGTGCTACAGCAACACATGTATTTTTTGGTAACATTTGCATTGTAACATCAAAATGATACTAAGACATCACAAATGCAATAGCAGTACCAATGGGGACAAGAAGCACCAAAATTCACTCTCAACCAGCAAATAGTGTCTGAACAAAAATTATCAAAAACAGTCTAGCAGCCTTCTGTTGACAGGTTGGTTAAGAGCAGGGAGAATATGATACAATATATCATAGCATAATGAACTTATTGTATTGTAGCTGGTATGCAGTTTCATTTGCTAAAACCACATTGCTGTTTAATCCACAGCTGGCATGCAGAAGGCTGCAGTGCACCTTGAAAGGCAGAGATAGGCTGCATTTACCCTCAACAGAGAGGGACCTGTAATACTTTCCTGCACAATACATTTCTGCTAATCTATTTATAAACCCTGACTTGGACCATTTGCCGGGTCCTAATGAAGTTGAGTTAGACCCTGCGTACCAATTTGCTGCTCCTCCTACCTGTTGCTATGTTTCTTTTCCTCTGTGGAACCAAAACGTCCCTTGAAAAATTGTGACTCAGCTCTACTAGAACAGTATCTGACAGGATGTACTTTCCAGGACAGCAACAAAGTAATACAGTAGGCCTCTTCTGTTTAAAAAGCAGAACAAAACCCGATTATATAAAAAGACAATACACCTAGAGCGCACAACAACATGTATGTCTCTAGACTCTCCAGTAAAACAGACATAGTCTATCTCACTGCTCAGGCTGTGGCTCTCCTCCTTAAAAGCAATCAGAAGAATTCATACTGCAGGTAGACTCATGAAAATAGAAATTGGAGGTAAAATTCTGAGCAGGTCATAAATAAAAGGAAATAACATTGGCTTTCTCTTGACAGTAAGCATTCTTCCCTAACGGAAGCTCACCACATTCCTTACCAATCTGTACTGGTAAACTTTTGGTAAGGCTGGTGCTCTGGGGCACTGCAGTGTGAGCAAGAAAAACCTTCAGAAGGTGTAATGTCAGGATCTTTAATAACAGCAGGCAGGTGCACCAGGAAGACTGGTGAGTCTCCAGAAAGATGTGGCACTGTTCCAGCCTCAGCTGTGCCCGCAATGCCCTTCCCTCACCAGGGCTCCTTCTTTGCACTTTTCCAAGGGGAGTTTTACAGCCTTCTAAACCAATCTGGGTGTGTTTTACCAGGCAGTAATTTCTAAGAGTAACACTGCATTTTTAGCAGTTATTCTTAACTGTTTAAGAATATGCTGGTTTTTAGGACAAAAGAACCCAAGAGTACCAGGTACTATCAGTTTCTGATTTCCACTCTTCGAAATTCAGCCTGTTTCAGAAGGAAAAAAAAAATATGTGCTGTCACACATACAAGCCTATGAACACCAATATATTTTAATGGATACATCTTTCTCTTATATCTATCCTCTGAGTTTTTCAGCCTCTGAGCAAGACCTAAAAATGTACCATGTCACCTGTATTGCTCTGTAACCTGAAACTCCATCTCCTTAGGAAACTTTTTTTTCAGAACAATTTAATAAGATGTGATATTAACCTCTCAACAGCTTTTCCCTTATGAGTTACAAGTGCCACTCTCTCAGTTCTGACTATTTTCTGCCAGATAAACACAGCCTATCTCGATTAGAGAAATTTCTGCGTTCTGCATTTGTTTGACTCGTGAGACTTTCTTTACTTTGTACCCTGAGCTATTAAGTGGCTTTGCCTCGTTTAAAAGCTGTATCTCTGCTCAGCATGCTTGCATTCCTGTGGAGAGTTGCTTAATCCCTCTGTATACTCCCAATCTGCCTGCAAAGAATGCAGAGCATTCCCAGATCTTTAAATGCAGGCAATGCAAAAATCTATTTTCTTTTTTTAACAGAAAAGAATCCCTGTAGTATTTTAAAAAAATAAACAAACAAACAAGCCCCCTCCTTTTTGGTATTACCTTTTTTTTTGGTGCTTTACTCAATTATAGCTGATTGATTATTAACTGCCACGACATATGAGTCATGCAGGATCTAGGACACAGGATGTGTTCAAAGTTGCTTAATCATGTTCTAACATTTAACATGTACACTTGTTTATTAGGTAACAGAGTTGTGCATGATATTTACATTGTGCTATATTAATTTCGGATGTTAATGCTTAGAAGGGCCAGAAAATGCTAAACAGAAATTATACAGGCAAATGAGGTGGAAGAAAGAAAAACTAAACCAAAGCACAACGAGAAAATAGATTGCCAGGGTGCAGGAAGTAAGAATTCACATTCAGATTATTCAGTTCAGGCACTTCTTGGTCTCCTCTCAGTTATATCACTTTAAGCTCCGGGTAACTTCCTTCTCATGGTATGTAATTTCACACTAAAATAGCCGCTTTTCCTATACCTCAGATTTTATTTTTTCTCAAAAATACCTAGCTCCCACATGTTTCAAACTCTTTCAGAATGTGGGGATTATCTGTGTACAAAATCATGACTTTTGCTGCCTGTTTGAGAAGTGTTGACATCTTCCTCCAATTGCATAAGGAAAGGAAAGGGACATCATATAAGAAAATACGTAACTTTTTCTCCTTCCCCTCTCTCACTATAGCACTTACCTCTAGTCAACGCAGCAGACAGCTTTCGAAAGAGCACATGAGGGAAACCAAGCTGTCTCAAGGTGAAGCAGATGATCACAGCCCTGTATTCAGTGGTGGGGCACAAACATCGATGAAAGCAATTTTGCCTTAGGGCTCTGCTCTAAAAACCACTACTTTTTCATGAGTAAAACCAATAAGAATCTAAATAAGATTACTTGGCTGTGAAAATTATCCATGAATGACAAAGCTACATAGGCAAGATGGAAGAAATATGACGTGCTTAATATAAGCAAGGATATTTGAACTCAGGCTACTTAAAGGAAGGTAAGGAATATGTGAAATCAACAAAAAAAGGCGTTTTTTGGCTAACTTCTCCTGGAAGCACTTGACAGCTGAATGTGGTTTTGAAAGGCCTGAAGGCAGTTTACCACAGGGACTGAGTCATGGCAGCTTTGCATGAGAGGACGATGGCATTCTGCAACACAGAGGACAGATGCCTGTTTTGAGGAGATGGTTTTCTGCCTCCAGAGACCCTTGATGTGGATACAAGGCAATATAGAGGACTACAGCAAGAGCAGTCATAACAGAGCTTAACTTGGAAACTGTTTTACAAATTAATTGTTTGCTACTTCAGTTCTTCTTTGTTTTTTTCCCCTCACACTTGACGGCTCTTTCCTCTTGTCCTCTTTCCTGTGACTTCTCCCATTTTCATCCTACTTTATCAAAATCATTTGAATACTTGTTTGGGTTTTGTTTCTTGGTTTGTTTTTTGTTTGGGGTTTTTTATTATTATTTTATTTTATTTTTTGGCAGTAGAGGGAAGGGTTTGTTTGGTTTGATTTAGATTTTTTACTTCAGTCACACTCTTTAGAGTTCCAAAGTCACTGATAAAACACTGCAAGCACCCTATGGTAATGGCATTTGTAACCCCTAGACTAATTTTTTTAATGGAAACCTACAAGAAAATCACATTCCTTAAAAGTTATATCAGAAGCTGACAAGAAGGCATGAAAAGCCCAAATAAGACAGTATCAGGAAAGCATAAGCTACAAAGCCAGATTCAGCCTACAGAAAAACAAGTAGTGTGAAGATCATTGGTGCTCTGGTTCTTCTTCAACAGCATACTAGTACTAGCTTCACAGTCCAAGTTCTGATCTGCAGAGAAGTGCTATGATGAGATCATGCCACTGTTCGTCAAGGCTTTTGAACAGAGGGTATATGGAGAGCAAAGTATTCTCAGCAGCTGGTCCTGACCTTTGGAGGCAAGAGCTGCTAAACTTCCAACCTGTGTTATGGACAAAATGACTCCCTGGCAATTCCCATAACAGAGAAGACTCAAAAATCCCACAGCTGCATTTCCCAATGCTGTTATCAGTGCTGCAGTGGCCACAACAGTAGACCAGAGCCAATATTTTAAAAGTCACCTGTCCACATTCTGACTTCTGTCTGCACTGCAGCACCTACTAACATTTCCTGAGCTGTTCAGTAGCTCTCACTGTTCTCAGAAGAAAAATGAACAGGGCTGTGTTTTCTAAGCAAGGAAGTTTAGTACTTTGTGCACCAGGTTTTATAATTATTGTACTTGTGACAGACATGCATCTTCTTTTCAATTCCCCTCGTGTAATTTCCAGCAACAATCCCAAAGTAGACCACTTGGTCTTCAAGGCACTTATTCACCTAGCTGCTCAAAAGCTACTGCTTGCTGGGCGCACTGGGTGAGACTGATCAATTCTGCAGGCATCCCTCAAGTCTACTGCCTATCTTGAGGCTTCATTTCCATTTTTTCCTGCTTTTTTCCTTAGCCATCAAGTAGTTTTCTTATTAAGCAGTCGCTAAACAAAATGCATGTTTCCCCTTCCAACATTACAAACATCTCAGTGACATGGCAGAAAAGCTAAAACACACAGCAATGAAGATATCATTTCAATTTATTGCCCAATTCAAGTTATCAAGGCCCACACGCTCCAGACAGTTCTCTTGGAAAAGGAAACCTGAAGGGCACAAAACTCATACCTCATGTCTGCAATGCTTGTCCAGAAATGTTATCGCTTTAGTACATCAGAAGCGATCATAAAATCAGCAGCATCTTCAATACCAAAATACAGAGGAGTCTTATAAAAATTGATTAGATTTAAGGGAGCAAAGACAACCAATAGATCTATGCCCTCCACCAATCTGCTAAAGGAAAAAGGACAAAGCAGACTGGTTTACAACACTGGAAAAGAATTAATCTGACTCATACAATTACTAAAGGACATTTGTCTCCATAACGCAGTAGGCACCTACATTTTTCATCCTGTTGAACAGCATTTCCAACTTTTGCTTTGCGCTGTTAACAAATGGCCCTTTTAGTTTTGTTGCTTTTTAACTGTTATTTAAGTAAAAAAAAAAAAAAGAAACAAAATAATCGGAACATCTAGGTAGGATATTAGCTACATGGAGTAGATGATGGAGGGAAGACATTGAAATCCCCTCAGACTGATTCCTGGAGGGAAAGAGGAGAGAAACACTACTATCTTGAAGCTAAAAGGCGATATTCAGGTACAAGAGTGGCAAGGGCAGTGGAAACACAGAAAAGATGCAGAAATATAAGAATGACACTTCTCTTTGGCATGCCTTTGGGAACAAATATTAAACTTACAGAACATTTTGAAGCTCCTTACAAAAAAACCCACTTGTTCTTTAGGTGTATCAAAGTACCTGAATGAACAAATGTGTCTATATGAAATTACGTTCAGTAGGAGTTTGCTGGTTTGCCTGGGTATTAGAAGTGATGTCATTAAAAGCTCAACATTGACACCCAGTCACCAGGCTGAGATGTCCATTTTCTTAACCACTTCTTACCAATTTGCAGAAGAGAGATCAAATTGTAGTTACACTCTAATGGTCACTTTAACCAAATGTTAAAATCTTTCATAACCTCCAGAATTACTCAAGTTTTATTAAAGACAGGGGAGAAGCTGAGGATTTCTTCTGTTCTAGCCTACAGATGAGCAGAGGCTCATCAGGCACAGTGATGTTTTACATGGGCCACTCAGCCTACAGCAACACTGAATGAGGTCAACTACTTTGTCTAGAGCAGAAAATAGCACTGCAAGGCTGGATTTGTGAGTAGCTCTTCTGTAGATTTTAAGGCCCACTCAAAAGCTCTGCAGAGATGTGGAATTGTTGCTTAAAATTGGGCATTAAACAGTGAAAATGCTGACCTATGTAATTTACCTAAGTTGTACACAGCGACCTGAGGCCATGAGAGGGCACAACCCAGAACTCCCCTCTCAGTCCCCTGGTCTGCCAACATCATCTGCTATGCACACTGCAAAAATGCTGAGAAAAAGGTAAACATCTTCTCACATGTGGTCTTCTCTCAGCAAAACAAACATATTGGTTGGCTTCAAACTGCGGATACTGTCAAGTTAATTATTGCTGCCAAGTTAATTATCGTTGCTGTTCGTATTATTTTCCACCCATCATCTCTCCTGTAACATTTCACTAGCTTCCTTGGAGAGAGAAGTGTGTCTGTCGTAATGATTTCACTGCTTTTCCTCCTCTGCCCGCCTCTTGATCACTGTTTTATATTGAATAATCATTTATATGGTGGGTTAATTAGGTACTTATGAACGTGTTTGGGTATTTTAAGGAGGAAAAATCATTGTTTAGTTGCTAGTAATTAAGTGGGTTGAATTTGATTTTGGTGTCAGGAAATTTATGAGTATTATTTTTATGGGTGACAGTACCAAATATTAAAAACATAATTATTTGCTTATATCTTGGCACACTGAAAGGGGAAGTAAATTTCCCTGACTGTAGGCTTCAGGCTTTTGGTGGCTTATTGTTAGTATAACTGATCTGGATATGCTTATTAGAATGTAGAAAGAGCAGCTGAGAAAGGGACACTAGTTACAGATGGAAAGCCTCACTGCATTTTGAAGGCTTTGCAGAATACTCAATTGACCTGCCTGCCACCAAAGCCAATGAAAACAGCTTCCAACTCCTTCCTTCCCCTTCAAGGGTGTAAGCAAAAGCAAGCATCTAAATGGGTCATCTACGGTTTTTGTGATCTGTATGCAGCAGCCGTACTTGGAAGTCAATATTCATCTTGTGAGCCCAAGAGAAGCTTTATGTACAGGAAGGCTCTACTTGATTCTCTCAACACTAACAAACAAGACAGGTTGCCAGAAAATAGCAGCAGGCGTGAGTGGAAGAAATCAGCAAGAGCAGTAGAGGCATAGGTACTGTCATTGAACTCTTACCTTTCAGCATGATCCTGAGAGGGCAGCAGTAGTGTATCTGCTACAGTTCTGCTCTGCCATGAACAGCAAGTGATTAGATTTCAGTAACCCAAGAAGACACTTTTTTTAAATGCACAGGCTATGAAGCAGTAACAAAGAAAACCACATGAGCCTGGTCGTGATGTACCTCTGAATATTGTTATTAATGTCCCAGGATCAGGTCCTACATATGGCACTCCTCTCTTGCTTCCTAACAGGATGCAGCATGGAGTGAGAAAAATGATGCAGAAACAATACAGCATGAAGACTTTGGCCTCCTCAGACTTTTATTCCATTTCTCAACATCTCCATTTGAAAAACATGCATTACTCAGACTCTCCAGCTGAACTGTACATAGTTTTAAGACCTCCATTCATCAGTTGCAGGGTCATCAGAGCAAGGCTTCTGTGAAAGGTGAAGCCCTTTCCATCATCCCTATCCCATAGCTCACACCATAAAAGTACTTAGAAAACAGCAACAGAAGCTTTAAGTTTCTGATAATGCAAAACAAGGAGTAAAACATTTAGTGCGTTGACTCAGGGTAAGAGAAACAACATGTTCCTGCTCCTGCCAGCATATTTTATCCAAGAGCACCTACAAAGAAGAGATGCCTGTAAGATATTTACAACTTAGCTCCGTCCCAAAGGCTTACTTCTATTTCCAATGGTGAGGAAACCAGAATAGTTCCTACAGTTTCCAGTAGCACTGCTTCCAGCTTCATTAATGGATTAGAGGGATAATTTATTTTTAAAACAAACAAACAAAACTGCCCTGTAATGTGTCCCCTATTTTGTTCCTTTTCAAGCAAGTATTAGGGGTGATTATAAATCAGATCTTTCATGCTCCAGTTTGCATTCTTTTCAAAGTGTGTTTTTCTATGAACTCTGTGTGTATTTCAAACTAGTACTTATAACTAACAGCATATAAATATACAAATTCTGATTTTGCCTTGTAAGGACCTATTAAGAAGAGCTGTACTGTGTTTATAGTCCTTGATTTATGGTTTCTGAGGTTTTACTGCACATTTTCAAACTTCACTACAAAAACTATGCAGGCTAGATTATTACCATCCTTCAGACCAAAGCTGAGAGCAACTTAACTGCAGAACACTGGGCTATCACAAAATAGTCAACTACTGTGAAGCTCAAGGTAAAATTATGAGATTTAGTGAGATGTGCAAATTAGGTTAAGCATGCAACCAACATCCATTGCAGCCCACCAGGACTCATCCATACAGGATTCCTATTTCCAAAGGTCCCAAAAAACTAAATCCATCTTGCAATGTGAACTGAAGGTCATTAGAGATGCGTCCAGATGCAACAGCAGGGGAGCAAGGCCTGGAGTCAAGGACCTGGTCTAAATATAACCTGCTGTCAGCTTCATCCTTCCTTAACCTTGAGGCTATCATCAAAGCATTCCAGTGAATTTCAAGTACCTTGCTATCATGTGAGAAGAAAGTTGCTTTCAGGTATTCATATCACTGCATTCACAGCTTTACAGTTTATTAATGACATGTGCAGTGAACTTAGACGTATGAGCCTCAAACCTCCATGTCCCTTTGCTACTCTCTCACAAGTATGACTGGGTTTTTTGCACTTGGAGTTACAAACTGAGAGCAGAGTCCATTCCAGCATCTCATGGTTAATTAATATCTTGGCCATACAAACAGCATTTTATCGCTCAAACACTTTAAAAATCAAGTTTATGTACGTTTTCAGAATCTAATTATCTATAATTGGTCTTCCCTCAGTCATATGAACATCTGAACTGACTAATGAATATTAAAGGCTAATACTTCATCAAACATCTTGAGGTCATATATCATCAAGATCGACAGCACTGCGACAGCTACTAAAGTATGTGAATTACACACGCATACAGTCAATAATTTGGAGGCATGTTCACTGGAGGGTTGGCCATATTGCAGAGCCACAAAAGACTGCTGCAATCTTACAGTTGGGAGTTTTGTTCAGTTAGCACAAGCCCCCCAAAAATTTAAGATTCCTTGGAATCAAATAATGATCCTTGCCTTGTGCAGGGCCCTTGGCGTCTGCAGGCTTATTGCAATTTAGTTCAGTAACATTACTTGTATGTCTGAAAAAAATCACTTTGGAGAAGGAAAAAACATGTTGTAGATTCTCTCTCTACAGCATATGTATGAAATCAAGAGTCAGGGAAAACCTCATGTTTCACGATGCAAACTTTTAAAAGCTTCACCTTCATTAGGAAAGTTTCTTATTCTGTCTAATCAATATCTTATTCTGTCTAATCAATGTCCCTCATGTTCCAGCACAGGTATTACAGTCATTATGACCTGAGATTTCTGGATTTCTCTCAAATATTTCTTAAGGATATTAACACTGGCAGCCGAGGACAGTGAAACTTCCACAGTTCCCCTATTTACCAATTGTTTTCCATCCTCAAAACCTCAAGAGAATGCCTTGCTGAGCAGAGGCCCCACAAAAGCTATACATAAACCTTACATTTCTGTTCCTACTGTTGACAGGAGTATGGGAGAATGAGGGGCCAAGGGGAGGTGGAATGCCTTCACAGATCAACAGAGAAAAGAAAGAGATATTACCAATTTTTTCACCCCTAGCCATGAGGGAACCCCATTTTTCTCATTTGATTGTTAACACCACACACAGACACACATTCCTTATCTTGGCAGAAGCAAAGCTACTAACAGCATGGAAAGGAAAACCACAAACATTTCAACAGTTGAGATGAAGAAAGACTGAGCTCTACAGCATATTCTCCCCTGCAACGTCCAGTATATTCTTATTATGCTTATACTATACAGATGGAGCACGGACTATTTCTCTTCTAAGCCTCTTTTACAAGCCAGGCAGCCTCACAATTAGAATGTTTCCTAATACTTTACTCATCATTTTGTCAAATTCTCTGTGTTTTTACTCTATTTCCTTCCTCCAAATAAGCTTTCAAACCCAAAGAGTTCTCTTCTTAGTCTTTTGGGAAAACACTAATCAAATGTTTCAAAAGTGTGGCATTTTTTCTGCACTAAGAAATCAGCCTTTTTCCTTTTTCTTTCTTTTTTCTATTCAGTGCTTAGTAGCAAAAAGAGGTCCAAAATAGGATGATAGGTTTTTTTAAACTGGGGCAGGAAAGGGGGGACAGATGCATCTCCAGAGTATGCGAAATAGAAATGAGATTGAAAAGTGAATTAGGCTCAAATAAAGTCACCTTGTTTCAAATTACACAATCACACACTGCAGTAGCATTAGAGATGTGGCCCTGTGAAGTCTAATCAGAAGTTATTGTTCATTTACTAAGATAGCATGTTTCCCTGCAAAATAAGCCTATAAGCAGAAATGGGGTATTATACTGGATGTACTAACATCCCCAAACTCACGTGCATACAGGCAAGCTGCACACATAGAGCATTAGCAACTATGTGGGCCAGCAAACAGTACAGCTGATCCCAAGCTGCTCACAGACAGCCCTCCTCTTAGTGAGGAGAGAGAATGTCATGTCAAGAGAAGACCTCAGTTCTGTCCAAGCAGCAGGGCTACAGGATTGTATTTTGGCTTCAAGGTTCATCAGCTGGTAAGGATGAAATCAGAAACAGGATAAGCAAGACCCAAACACAAGTGGTTTAGCTGCTGCAGCTGGAGGAAGCCAAGCACCCTCGAAACCACTGGCTGCAATCAAGACAGGATGGAAGAGCAGCTTAGGTCCAGAACATAAGGCTTGATCACTGGGCTATAACAAAATCACAATGCGTTATGCAATACGCCTTAGACTTCTGGTCCCCTATTGTCCACATCAGAGCATGCCGTAAGCACTGTCTCAGTCCCTGAGCCTGGATTTCACTCCCAGGAAAAGATCGCATGCATGAAATCATAGGGTTTGGAAACAGCCAGGAAACCCATTTAGACCCAAACAGTGCAAGGCACACTTGGACCTCACTGTTTGTTTATTGCTGGAGTAAACACAAGGATGGATGTGCATTGAGCAATGCCCTGGGGACTGGGATTCTGCCCAGTGCACTTCCTCTCTCCCTCCAATTCCCCAAAGAATATAAGAGTCCTTTGAATCAAGGCTTTTTGTGATGATTATGCTAGAAAGTATTTCTCCATACTTTTGCATTGAACTTGTTAAGAACTTGTTATTTTGGGTTATTCCCAAGTTAGAAAATACATGAAGCCACAGATGAAACCTGCTATGTACAGTGTACAAGTTTTTTAATGTGGAGATGAAAACAGTAGTTTATATGTAAGTGCATCAATCTTTTCCTTATGAAGCCAATCTCTCCTCTTCAAAGATTACAACAACCTGAGCCTGGAGGAGACAAATGGCATTCTTTGAGGTGGGCAATAGAAGCACTTCAAAATTTTAATCAATCATAGGTACATGCACTTCACAGCTCGCACAAAAAGGAAGACACTCAGCCCATAGAAGTCTTTTTTATGCAGCAGTGTGTCATAAATTGATATTAAATCCATTTAATTTGGGACTAGAAGATTACAGGGTTGGAGAAAGTCATTCAGCTAGCCACAGTGACTTTGGGACTGCTACTACTGGATTGGAAGAAGATTAAAAAGGGGCAGGGCTTGGTTATCTGGTTCGTCTCT
>JBCJKH010057047.1:16232-29428 GCA_039877255.1 Loriculus beryllinus | reverse complement strand
CTCCAGAGGTCCCTTTGAGCCCTAATGATTCTGTGATTCTGTGAAAATGAAGAAGCTCACATACTGAGCTGACAGGCATCATTGCTGGCTGTATCAGTATAAGGAGCAATAAGTGAAAACAAGTATAATGTGGTAGAGTGAGGAATGGTGTCTGTCTTGAGGATTTCCAACAAACGAGGCAGCATGTACAAAGTATTGCCTTAAAGGAAATAAGGAAAAGTAATATTTGTCAGTGGCAATCTTCAGCTGTTTGGGAATGTTCTGAGCTGTTAGTTTTGTAGTTTGGAATATTTTCCAAATACTTGCCAGGAAACACCAAACAAAATAAAACCTTAAATGTTGCATGCAGTAGTTTGAAATTCATCATCTAAGCAATTTTAATTTTTCAAGAAACTATTCTTCTTGAGCAAGTTTAGCAAAATGATGTATTCATAGGCTTCCTTTCATAAAGCATCTTTCTGTCTGTCCTCTTACCTTTGTGTTAGGAAATTTCCCAGTGGATGTTTACTCACATTGCAGTGGTTCGGGACCTGGTTGATATGCAGTATAAGGAATATCAGGAGGTATGGTTCAGAGGATTCATTACGTGACACTGATATTTTCACCTGTTAGGCTAGACTGATGCCATTTCTCATAAAATATTAGGTTGTCATTGGTAAAATTCATGAAAGTTTAGATGCAGTTGTTATTTTTAAGGTTTTTTAAATGCAATCCAGTAAGTGAGGAAATTCATTCTGATCTGGTGGCAGATGAAAGCTCTTCTATCAATATTACATGTTGAATCTTAACTTTTTCTGAGAAGCTTAATTAGTCTTTCCTTAGGAGTTTAAAGAAAAAAAAAGAGAGATTGGAAATATGCTAGAGTATGCTGTCTTTCTAAAGCATTGTACAAAAGTGTAAGAGAAGATGTGGAGAAATACTGTGTACAAACACTACTGTTATAGTAACACAAAGGAAATTTTAGGGTACTTTAACCAAATCATGCAGTGATAGAAAGTGGCTGCTCTGTGCCTTCCAGAATCAAATCATTGCAACCTGTGGTTTCTTTCAAATATCCCCAAAGACCTTTGGTTCAAACTAGTTGCTGAGCTGTGTGCTATAAATCTTAAGAAATCCGCTTCTGAGAGAGACAAGTCATTGAAAGCAGTTAGTTAAAGAAATAATCACCAAACATTGCTTCATTTAATTTCTCTCTCCAGTGTAAGTAGAGTCAGGAAGACCTCCAAAACAATTTTTGCTTCCATTCTTAAAATCCTTTTTCAAAATGAGTGGTTTAGTGTTACATTGCTTTCATATTTGTTTTTTAGCAATACGGTCAATTAACGATATAAACAAAAAGCAGAGCTTTTATGTACTTTTTTTTTCTTCTTCCTTTTTTGTTGAGAAGATTACATTAGGAACCCTGCTTTTATGTTAACTGACACCGGAAATGTCATTAGGGCTTACTAAAAAATACTACTAGAATTATTATTACATGGTTTTCTGTGGAAAATGTCTCTGCTCGTATCAGAGACAGGCTTAAAAGCATGATTCCTGATGCATCTACAAATGTCTTTGTATTCAGCGTCAGCAGAATGCATTAAAATACGTGACAGAAGAGTGGTCTCAAATTGAATATGAGTTACTTCGAGAGAGAGGTTTGTGGGGTCCCCCCATTGGCTCCCATCTTGACAAGTGGATGTTGGAGATGACTGAGGGTCCCTGCAGAATGAGGAAAAAGATGGTGCGAAATGACATGTTTTACGTTCAATATCCCTACATGCCTGAAACTGAGCAAGAAACAAACGTACTGGTAAGTAGACAAGATTTTGTGATGGGTAATTTTATGCCCTGTTGTAAAATCTGTATATTCTTTTAACAAATTTTTGTTAAGAAAGATATTTTACTCTGGTGTTACCTGCTATGTCCTAGAGGGTTGATGATGTCCAGTTGTTCCTAGCAGTACATTTAGGGAAGGGACAAAATCACTCGGCTCAAAACTGAGTGAACTCAAAGTCTAGCAATTGCAACATAAGATGGGGTGTGCTTGCTTCAACTAAGTGATCATGCGAGTGCACAGCTGAAGCATCTTCACAAGCCTGTAGAGGTAGAGAAGTATCATAACTATGGGAGGTTTCAGTCTGAGTTCTCAGCCTTATGCTAGACAACATGGCAAACTGCAGTCTGAGACCAGTTCGTGGGCCTTGGTTTGTGTGTGTTTATGGAAGTTTCATCTGTCCAAGAACACAAATATGGGCCATGTAGCAGAAAAGCACATGGCCTTTGAAAGCTTGGCAGTTAGCTCCTGTTAATCTTTCAACACTGTTTTTAAGAAGTGGAGCAGTCTTTATTGTCTTTTCAGGCTTGTGCACATGCATGCAGGATCTTTTTTCTCAAGCAGGAGTGTCAAAGTACTTGAAAAAACTCAAACAAAAAGTAGCATTCAGCCAGTTTTAAACCCTTAGGTATTTTTATCTGCTTGCAATCTGACGCACAATAGCTATAGTGATAGTCTAATTCACACAAAGTGGCAAACATGCCATCATACATTCTTCTCAAAAGTGTTCTTTCTCTGATGCTTATATAATTGATGCCCTGTTTTCAGTCTGACTTCTCAAGTAGACTTCCTGAGACATCTGATGATACCATTCCTCAAAAGGTAAAGAACACATACACTGACTGAAAGAATGTGAAATAAGTACAACCTTTTTCCTCCTGCATGTTAGGCAATTTTAACAAGGCTTCTATGTTTGGCTTTCAACTTGCTCTTTCAGTAATTATTTCCAGGCCTAAAGGTTTTTTCAGTAATCAGTCTAGAAGATGTTACTGTGCTCTCCTCAACCTTCATCTAATAAAATTTTCTGTAGATCTTACCTTCCTTGCTGCACACTAACAAGCTGTTGGGCTGTGCTATCACTGTTCTCACTGTGTGAAGTGTTGTGGCTTTGGGATCCGAACTGATGGTTGATGGAACATGTTTAGTAATGGGCAACAAAATCACTTGGAAGCACTTACTGGAAAAGTTCAGTGCTTTTTTCTAAGAAAGGATCTGGTGACCAGTTTTGCTCCTTTTTGGCTGTAATGAGCTGTAACAGACTTATTTCTGTTAGAGCCCGGATTAATTCTGTGTTAGCTGACTCTTCTCCTCATTTTTACTGTTAATGAAATTTACACATTTGTTTAAAAAATACAAATCCTGCCTTGGAAATAAAAGACTTATTTAGAAGTGGCTTCTCTACAAGCCTCTTAGTATTATGCTGCTTCTCTGTTAATTATATTTGCAGTCTTGCCCATCACTAAGTACAATGTGTAATGTGTGTTCACTCATTTTGAATTACATTTAGCAATAAACTAATATGTATAAATGAAAGTAATTCTATTCACGGAATACTCAGTATAAATTGTTACTGGTTTCGTTTATTCATGTTAGCAGTTAGGTACTAGTTAGGATTTCTCTTTGTAGGCTATACATAAGTTGTTTCCTCAGAGGTCTTAAGCATTCTTTAAGTGGTATTTTTATGGTGATAATGATTGAAGACTTAGTTGAACATAAGTGAGCAAATTAGATCACAATGCCTTAAATTTTTGATATGGGGACTCAGCCAGTTTGCCCTGAAATAATAAATCTCTGTGTTGCTGATCTTAATCTCTTTGTCATCCCAATCGTGGGTCATTTAGTTTCCCACTATACTATCATACAGATGA
The DNA here is from genome assembly GCA_039877255.1 of Loriculus beryllinus. NCBI lineage: Eukaryota > Metazoa > Chordata > Aves > Psittaciformes > Psittacidae > Loriculus > Loriculus beryllinus. The sequence goes on along the minus strand of JBCJKH010057047.1, from coordinate 25,744 downwards.
ACAAAACCAAACCCCAAACAAAACAAAACCAAACAACCTACATTTTATGTATTTCCATGTAAAACTGGACAAGAGAAAATCTTGACTGGAGTGTCAGTGGTTTCTACAATTCTACATAATGTTAAGCATTGGACTGGATCTATAGTAATGATATTTTGTAATTAACCCAACCTAATTTTGAAACACATGTGAAATAATGCTACAAAACAAAAAAATATTTGTGATGGAGAACTGGACGCATTCACAAAGCTTTCTAGAGTTTGAGGATGGAGTTAAACAGTAGTCAGAGAAGAAAATTTTTAAACTGCAATATAGAATCAGTGTGTTTTCATCCATCCATGTGCATCAGTGTATTTCAATTTTGGAAAGGCTTTTGGGTCTTTAATACCTCTTTTATCTTTTCCTATCATCATTTTGACATATTTATTGTTCTCATGTAGTTCTTCTATTTCCAGTGTTACCTCCATAATCAAGTGAGGAACATAAGAATTAGCCCGTGGTAGGGGATGGGATGGACAAAGGAGTAAGAAAAACCAAACCAACAAACCAACCCCACAACCAAAACACCCACAAAAAAAACCCTCAACAAAACCAACCCCAAACAAAACAAACTGCAAAACCAAAACAACACACTACACCACCACCACCATAATGAAGTGTTCATAATCCATTATCATCACCTAAAGGTACAGACAATGCTCAAAGAATTACTTTGGTTAAATGGATGCTCTCATGCTGGTCTGCTACCCACAAACCAGCAGAATCTTTACTGAAGAAGAAACAACTGAATTAATGAAGAAGTCTGAGCCTTAAAGCCTGCCTCTGGATGCTTCTAGTTCATACCAACTTCCACATATCTATATCTTTCTTTGAGGCAACTTTTCATTCAAACTATTGCCTAGCAGAGAAGTCAGCTGGCTAATGAATAAACTGCATATGTTGTAGAGAGTTATGAAAGATGATGAAATGTCCATCTGATCTATCAGTCATAAGTGTCTCAGCTTTTCATGACAGTACATGAACATACTGGCCACATTTCTTATTTATCATGTTGTAGGTTTATCTGCAGGCATTTCTTGAACCCCATTATTACTTGAGTGGCTGAATAGCTCCCTTGCAATTTAGCTGACAGATTAGATCTACTGAAGAGTCTCTGGTTTTATCCATGTTGGTGTATGACTGCACATGCACAAAGCACTTGGTGGGCTTGCACTATGCTGCACACAGTATTCCTGAAACACATTCACTGGAGTGAGGAGTTGACTGACCAAGTGATTTCTTCAATTATTTCCAAGAAACCTGCTCGTTACCGAAGAGCTGTAAGTTATGACAGTAAGGAGTACTACATGCGCCTGGCTTCTGGGAACCCTGCAGTCTTTCAGGATGCTATAGAAGAGAACACAGTGGGTGAAACAACTCAGCAGGAGCCAGAACACGGGGAGGACACTATTGCAAGAGTCAAAGGTTAGATCATTTGTTTTGTCCTGAATGGTTTTCTTTAGATTTATCTGCCTTTATATCTTCTCATACTTTTGTATAAGGATCCTGGGTCTCAGCATTGACTCAGTAATTTAAAAGTTCAGTAAGTCTTGTAAAGTGATTTTCTTTTGTGTGTGTCAGGTTTTTATTTATCTTTCTTTCTTCTTTTCCAGGCCTGGTGAAGCCTCCCCTAAAACGATCTCGCTCTGCTCCTGATGGAGGAGATGATGAGAACCAGGAACAATCACAGGATCAAATTGTTGAGGGGAGTTCAATTGATGAAGAGGAAAAGACTGACAATACAACTTTGCTTCGACTTCTTGAAGAAGGAGAGAAGGTACTGTGTACTTCAAACACACTAAGCACTTACTGTGTTGTTATTTTTGCATTACATGCTGCAAGCACAAATAATTGTCCTGAATACCTTCACTGATCTACAGCTGAATTTGCTTAGTATTTCATTGGCTTCTTCCTTGAAGCCAGATGTGTGCTGTGCTTCCAAGAGATCCTGAGCTGAAAACCCTGTACTGGAAACATTCTTTTTCTTTCCTTCTGTCTGCTAAGACAAAAAAGAATATATTCTGAAACAAAAGCTACAAACTATCCTATGTTTGAATTATTATTGTGTCAGCTAAATGAGTTCAGACAGAATATACATATTGAAAGTATAAGTACTGAACTTGTTCCCTTCATTAGAATGGAAAACCCTGATAACTAGTGTTTTATCCCCAAGAACAGTGTTGAGCAACCATGCTGTGTATTTGGTATTTCAGATTTTGTCTGACTGAAGTATACCAGTAAATACATTTGCGATCATAGTCAGGTGGGCTACAGGTTCTAAAATATGCTCAAGAAGCATGGTGCAAGAGATAAGTTGTAATATATATATATATATCTATATCCCACAGAGAAGGCTTTATTTAACTCCCTTCCCAGTTGGTAATCACAGGCACTAGGTATGTATCTGATTAAGGGGGGAAATAGCGGCGTTTTTGCTGTATCTACAAGTGATAAAGCAGTGTCTGGGGCTTGTTCTAATAAAGTCACAGTCTGAGCCTGAACTTGTTAACCTGCTTTTGCTAAGTGTCTGCTTTTCATTACAGATTCAGCATATGTACCGCTGTGCTCGGGTTCAGGGCCTTGACACCAGCGAAGGGCTGCTTCTCTTTGGGAAAGAGCACTTCTACGTCATTGATGGGTTTACCATGACAGCCACCAGAGAAATACGGGATATTGAAACACTGCCTCCAAAGTGAGTAGCTCAATAGAGAGTTTCTTCAGTCTTTGATAGCTGAACAAGAATTTGTTTACTGAGATTTTGGAAGAGTCAACTCCAAAATAATGTCTGATTCAGAAGAACCTCAGGAGCAGTTTCCTCTGTGCTCACAAATTGCTCAGTGTAGTATATCGTGAAAATCAGCTGTTTCTGTACCTGAACTCTTACATGAATTGAGAGAATAATTCTTCTAATTTATCTTCTTTTTAATTACTTCTCTCTTGCCTGTTTATGCTCATTTGCAGGATGCATGAGCCAATCATACCCAGGGGAGCAAGGCAAGGTCCAAGTCAACTCAAAAGAACGTGCAGCATTTTTGCATATGAAGATATCAAGGAAGTACATAAAAGGAGATACCTTTTGCAGGTAACTTGGATACCATATTTGGTTTGAGGAGCCAACCTGGATTTTTTTGACAGTGTCCTTTTTAAAATTTAGAATAAATATATAACTGACTAATTTTTGGAAATTGAAGGTAATTGCTCTGTTGAAATTAAAGGGCTTAGCTGGGCATCCTTGTTTGAACATCTGGCTTACCATGAGTCAGTTTATTTGGGTGTATTTTACTGAATTTTAGTGTTCCAAAGGTAAAACATCTTGGGCTGCACTAAGCAAAGACTGCTTCAACATAATTTGGTGTCAGATGTAGTACAGTATGACTAAAGGTCTGTGCCTGACCTTCAGAGGTGACAAGCAGATATGTGTTAGTGTTGACATGGTTTTGTCCTCTTTGTTTTCAGCCAATTGCAGTTGAAGTTTTCTCAGGAGATGGACGGAACTATCTTCTAGCTTTCCAAAAAGGGGTTAGAAACAAAGTTTATCAGAGGTATTGTACAATAATTTAGGACATTTAATCTGTTTACAAATATCTGTGTTGAGCCATACTTGAGGCTACAGTGACGTAAACACCAGAAAGAGATGGCAAGAGCGATGGGTGTGAGGCAGTGAACGACCTGATAGCAGCTTAGTGCTGCACAAAAGAACCACTAGGAGGCACTAATGCCCACATGTGAAACTTGGGGGTGGTCAGTGTTGGAGGGTCGTTCCAATTTTGTTTAGGATGTTGCATAGCTGCTCAATTCAAAGTCTGTAACTGTATTAAGTGCATGCTGTTTCTAAGAAGATGACATACTGAGGACAGAAACACTAATCTTAATCTCCTTTTAACTATTGATTCAGGTTTTTGGCTGTGGTGCCATCTCTAACTGACAGTTCAGAGTCAGTCTCTGGGCAGAGACCAAACACCAGCGTAGAGCAAGGGTATGTGATTGTGTTCTTCACAAGCTGTATAGCTCATCAGTTTCTAATAAATGATATTTTCAAATAAATCATGCTTCAAGGCCAGGTTGGACAGGGCTTTGAGCAACCTTATCAGTGGAAGATGTTCCTGCCCATGGAAGGGAGGTTGGAATTAGCTGAGCTTTAAGGTCCTTTCAAACCCAAGCCAATCTGTCATTCCGTGCTTGTGTTAAGATCAGGATTCACTAGTACTGTGACCTCAATTTAAAATCAGGCATTACCAAAATAACTACTGATGTTGTATTTGAGTTATTTTGAATGTGCTAATGTCGCTGGCAGCATTGGTATGTTTTCTAACTAATTAATATATGCTCTCAGGATTAATGTGATCGGTATGCAGATACATTCTGAAAGGAGTTGGAGTGCCCAAGCCATTATTAGATTTGTCCAAGTTGTTATTTTCCCCATCAGTACCCTGTTAGATACATTTGTACTTGCACTGAATTGCATCATAAATGTGTGTAATTTTAAGAATATGTGTTTAGAAATGTAAAAAGGCATTGCTAGGGCGAAAAGGAACAAAACCTGTTTTTGTAATTGATGCTGTTTACAAGTTTTAATCTTAAAACTTTAGATTGTCATGTGAAGATGTAATCTAGATCTTACTGCTAAGTAAGAAAATGCATTTCCTTCTTCCCATTAGGTCTGGCTTGCTTAGCACTTTAGTGGGAGAAAAATCTGTTACTCAAAGATGGGAAGTAAGTATGAGAATGTTCAGGGTGTTCTTTTATTTTATTACACATTTTGTAGTGTTACATAATTAATCAGTACACATAATTTGCATCCTCTTATTTGGACAAGTAGAATATGCTAGTACAGAAAGTGTATCTTAGCCTTTTAGTTTGTAGTATTCTGTGGTATCATTGTCACATAAGAAATGGTTATACCGTTAAAAATGCAAGGGGAGGGACTGAAGTAAAAGTAGAATGAGCATTGTAATATTGGAATAAGGTGTGTATGTTTGGGGACAGCTGAGCACTTTGAGAGTCTGGCAGCATAGACATTTGATTGTTGTAAAGTGAAAGCTTTACAGTGCTGTTATCTGTCTTCCTTAAGAGAGGAGAAATCAGTAACTTCCAGTACCTGATGCACTTAAACACACTGGCGGGCAGATCCTATAATGATCTCATGCAGTACCCTGTCTTTCCTTGGATCCTTGCAGACTACGATTCAGAGGTAAATATTTTGTCAGTGTTGTCAGTAGTCTTTTATATATTGGAGGTTTTGCAAATATTACAGCTGGGTCATACTGCCTTGGTAAAAGAGACTTGTCTGTATCACCAGTTGTTTGATTTCATCTATTTTGTAATGTTCCTCCCACTTATCAGTGTGTAGGGTATTAGAGATTCTTAGCTGTCCTGTGCTATGTAGGCAGGTCTTTGCACTGAGTTTACAGATGTTATTGGACTGTTGCCAGGATCTATAGCTTTTTCTAAGGCAGTTGCCTCTCTATGTTGCAGCAGTTCCTTTGTATTAACTTTCTACTGTACATCCAGAAGGACATTATGGCCACAGAGAAAGCATGCTTGTACAAAATAGTGTGATATGGGCTGCTGTGAAATCTGGCCCCACGGTGAAACAATTGCTTTTGATAAAGAGGAAGCATCCTATTAATGCTTTTGTGAGCAGCCATTGCTGCCAGCTAGACCATAACGTAGAATATTGTTAAGGGTGCATCTGGAGTATTCAATAACAGAATTCAGGGGAATTGGGGAACAGGGTGAGGGGAGCAGGGCAAAAATTATCCAGGGCCCAGATGTGACTTAAAAAATACTGACTGTCTTGGATCAGACTGAAGGACTGTTTTAAGCATATCCAACACTACACCTCCTGTGTGTGTAGAAAACAAAGATGACAGCCTTAAGAAGTATGTGATGTTAAATATAGTAATCAGCAGTTTTGAAAGCGTTGGTTTGTTTATTGTGTGTTTTTGTTGTTGTTTGTGGTGGGGATTTTTGTTCTTTGAGGTTTTTTAATTGGTCTCTGTTTTATTTTTCAAGGAGCTGGATCTTACAAATCCCAAGACATTCAGAAACCTGGCCAAACCTATGGGAGCTCAAACAGAAGATAGGTTAGCTCAGTATAAGAAGCGATACAAAGATTGGGAAGATCCCAATGGTAAGTAATGATCAATCCAGCAGGAAGAGTAGATGGACGTGTGCCTGTCACATGATAAGAAGGAGTCGTGAGTTTTTTGTGTTCTGTATGGATCAAGAGGTCTGGATGTTGATAATCAGAACTCTGCTGTGGTTTTTATTGACTCTGCAACAAATACTAAATTAGAGAAAAGGGACATTAGTTTTCTTGCTCTGTTGTTTGTTTTAAATTCAAATAACACCTTTTATTTATATGTAAAAGTGAAGACAAAACAGTTGCACATTCAGAACAGTTTAACATTTTCTAAAGTCTAGAATGGGCAGGCTCACGAAGCATACAACCATCTGTCTCTGCTAATACAGTTTGAGTGTTGCTGCAAGAGAATAAGTTGTACAAAGGAATGGAAATACTGCATTAGCAGTACTTGAGCTTTTTCATTTCTTATCTTAACGCATGTGTTTTTTGTAAGGAAACAGCATTTTCTCAGGAAAAACAGTCTACTCAAAATAAGGTGCAACTAAATTGTGTATTCTTGATTTTAGAGCTTCCTTATGTATTGAAAATAAAGCTTGTGTATTTGGCAAGGCAGCTATTGCACAAACATTTCTTGTGTGCTTTTATTGAAGATACAAGCCTGTTCAACTACTGCAATGCTGTTCTGTATCAAACAGCAGGTGGCAAAGAAGTTCATTTCTAGAAATGAATCAGTATGTTCTAAGTGTATTTATGCAGACTTTCTGGCAGGAAATTAGCAAAGTAAAAGCTGCTCAAATTCTGTAGCAAAGAATTCTGAGACCTATTTCTACTTAAGCCTTTAATTCCACAGTAATCAATAAGGCTAAAAGTGAAAAAGAAGCCCCTTGAATTAGGGCTACTGAACTGCAGCCAAAACTCAAGCAGTGGTCATGACAAAACAGAAAACTTTCAGATTCTTAAGAACGAAAGCTAACAATTCCAATTTTAAACATCTCAAAAGTCACAGAGCAATTAAAATGTAGCACTAATTTTTCCTTTTTTAATCGCTACTGATTCTGTCACCTAACTGCTTTATTTGTTCTATGTGGTGTTTAATCTTCTGCAGGGGAGACCCCAGCTTATCACTATGGGACCCACTATTCATCAGCCATGATAGTGGCTTCCTATCTTGTCCGGATGGAGCCTTTTACTCAGATTTTCTTACGATTGCAGGTAAAAGTTACATCACTTCACTTTGTTTCTTTTCATTTGAGACCTAAGAGAAAAGTATGATCATCTGGCTTTGTTTACACAAATCTGGCAGAAGAAATATTTTTAGCAGAGTTGTTATTGCCTGGCAGGTTTTTGATGTTTCTCTGTAAAAGATAACAGAACTCACCTTTTTGTTTCCTTGTAGTTTGAACATTTTTCTAAATGTATGCAGAGCAAAATATCAGCAGACAAAAAAACTAAGCAAGTTTTATAATGACTTTGCTCATCATGCTTTTTTCATCTGTTGTAGAAAGAATCATACGTTTAGTTCTGTAAAAGAAGGAATCATATGTTTAGTTCTGTACTGGATGTGTGAAAAGCTTGTTATTTTAAATCAGTGTGTTTATCCAAAGAGCTATTTTAGTTACTGAGTGCTAAAATAAACAAATGCTTGCAGAGCCTGGAAATGTTTACTTGTTTGATGGGTAATGGGGTTTGTAATATTACATGCCAAATATTTTCCTAGACAGAAGCCATGAGGCAAGAATATTCGTGTTGCTCTAGAAGAGACTAAACTTCAAACTGGGACTAGCCAACTCTCTTCTTAAAATTTTGTATCTCAGTCTTTCCTATTACTATGTACCAGAAAGTAATACAGCTGTTTAAATCTGTTTTGTTAGAGGAAGAAACATGCTACCTTGTATAGTGTCTTTATTAGACAGAAGATGTTTGGATTTGCCTTCTTGGAAAATCTGCTGTTCTGAGAGATGCTCTGATGCTGACATGCTTCTCACTCTGTCCCACAGGGTGGTCACTTTGACCTGGCCGACCGAATGTTTCATAGCGTACGGGAGGCTTGGTATTCAGCATCAAAGCACAATATGGCAGACGTGAAGGAGCTCATCCCAGAGTTCTTCTACCTCCCTGAGTTCCTGCTCAATTCCAACAATTTTGACCTAGGTAGGCAGGAAGAACTTGATAACACTGCAATGGGTGCAAGAACAGTGCCAGACAGTCCAATGTGAGAGAAGCATCTCATAACACGGGCAGAAAAAGATCTGTTTAACTGCATGAGAAAATGATAGATAACCTGCATATTCTGATGTGGAAGCATAAGCAGGACTACTTCTGGTATTTCCTGATACTACATGCTTATTCAATATTATATTTCAAAGACTGAATTTCCTCTGTGATACCTCAGATTTACTTTTCCAGATTTATCAGACTGAAGGCATTTTATTAAGCAATTAATTTTTATTTTAAGCAGTTAATTATATGTTAATGATAATTTTAATTATAATGTTCTAATTGGTGAATGGGGTACTGAAGTGCCCAGAAAGTATTTTTGTTCAGGCTGTTGTGTTTTAGTTGATTTTTGGGTTTTTTTGCCAGTTCAAAACACACAGATAATCATGTTTCACCTTACGAAACAAAGTACAACCTTACAAAATGAAAAGCAACACCAAAAGAACACCCCACAAAACCTCTCCCAAGTATGTTTCACACTGAAGGGTTATGGCCATTACCAGAAAAATCATAGAATCATAGAATGATTTGGACTGGAAGGGACCTTAAAGCTCACCTAGTTCTAGCCCTTCTGCCATGGGCAGGGACACCTTCCGTTACACCAGGGTCTAAAAGCCACATCCAGCCTGGCCTTGAACATTGCCAGGGATGGGACAGCCGCAACTTCTTTGGGCAACTTGTGCCAGTGTCTTGCCACACTCATAGTGAAGAATTCCTTCTAAAAATAATTTAAATCTACCTGCTTTCAGTTTAAAGCCATGCTTCCTTATCCTGTCACTACATGCCCTCTGAGCAAGGTGATTTAGGGTCTCAGTGTGGGCCTTCAGTCGCCTTAGGTTGAATATGCTCCCATCGGTACGATATCGAATATAAATGCCGTTTTGTTCATCGAGGTCTACTGTACCCTGAATCTTCTTGTCCATGAACTGCTTTTTGCTGATGATACCGCCCTTGTCGCCCACACAGAAGCAGCTCTGCAGTGTTTAACATCTTGCTTTGCGGAGGCGGCTGAACTTTATGGGCTGGAAGTCAGCTTGAAGAAGACAGTAGTTCTCTACCAACCTGCACCACAAGAAGATTATCATCATCCTCACATTACCATTGGCGAGTCAGAGCTTAAGTCAATTCAGCAGTTCAGCTATCTGGGAAGCATTATTTCCTCAGATGC
>JBCJKH010057047.1:0-16132 GCA_039877255.1 Loriculus beryllinus | reverse complement strand
AAAGAACAGTGCCTCATCTTTACCATCCAGGGAGACCTTTTGCTGTGCTTTTTGCAACTGGATTTGCCTATCCCACATTGGCCTTTTTAGTCATCAGCGCGCTTGTAGTAAGCATGGGTAAAGCCCTTCCCAAGTCTTCGTTTGTGAAGTCAAGCCATCACATCGCTCACATGCCCTCTGAGTGCAAAATGGGCAGATCCTATGGTAGCAGTTCTCTGTAGCAGGGTTGGCTACAGAGAGTGGCTTGGGTATGAGGTCAACTGACATAACAAGTTTCTGTCTGTGCAATGATTACTGAAGGCTATTTTACCTGCTGTTGTTTTCGTTAACTTTCATGGACTGCAGTTCCCATGATGGGGAGAGAAAAGCAGAAATTCACTCAAGCAGAAGAATGGAACTGAAATAATCATGTACTTGATGGGGAAACACAAAGTTTTTGAGGTCGGAGTACACATTTTGAAGCTGTGAAGACTGAAGAAGCATAATCTAATCAACACCACCAGCTAAAAGAGTAATGTTTGTTTTGAAGAGCATATGCTGAAACACTGTCATCATCAAAATCAGAGCAGAAACTAAGACGAGGTTGAACAGTGCTTTGAGCAACCTGCTGTAAAAGAAGGTGGCCCCTGGCAGGGTGGTTGGAATTAGAGGATCTTTAAGGTCCCTTCCAACCCAAATAGTTGTGTGATTCTGTGATCATTTTCAAAAGTCCTAGCAAGGAATATTTGAATTCTTCCTTCTGTGAGCAATCTTACATGAACAACAGAGTCGAAGTTTTTCATTTTTTATTGCTGACATTTAAAAATGACTGAGTATTTTAAAGAAAATACTGAAATGGGTTGCTTTTCGAAGGAAAGATGTTAGAATTTGATTTGTATTTTTGATTTTTTTGTCTTTTTTCCCCGTTGCTGTTGCCATGCAGTTTCAGTGCTTCTCTCCAAACTTTTCATTTTTCTTAATAGGCTGCAAACAAAATGGCACTAAACTTGGAGATGTAATACTCCCCCCATGGGCAAAAGGAGATCCTCGTGAATTTATCAGAGTTCATCGAGAGGTAATTTGCATTTTAATACTGACAATAGGAAACATCAGTTGGGACTTTCCACTACATATTAATCTAAGCAGTCACAGCTACCAGCTAGTCCCTGAGTTCTAGGTTGATGGCTAGTTGTTGCAGAGGCTGGTAGAACTGGTGTTTTCTCCCCTTCTTCTTCAGTTAGGGAGTATGTTGAGGCAAGACTTGCTTCAATTAAAAGCTTCATCAAAGCATAATGAGAGTGTGTTTGTGGCAGGTGTATTAGGCTCAGTCAGTGGTGGATATGGCTAGTTCTAATGCATGCCCTTTGAATTTCAGGCTCTGGAATGTGACTTTGTGAGTGCACATCTGCATGAGTGGATTGACTTGATCTTTGGCTATAAACAGCAAGGTCCTGCTGCAGTTGAAGCTGTAAATGTCTTTCACCATCTCTTCTATGAGGGGCAAGTGGACATATATAACATCAATGATCCATTAAAAGAGACAGCTACCATAGGATTCATTAATAACTTTGGACAGATACCAAAGCAGGTACATGCTTTGTAGAATTCTTGTTGGCCGGATGACACTCAAATTGAAATGTATTAATATAGAATGGGAAAGTGGTTTAGAAATGAGACTTCCTGGGAGTGTTTTTTCATAAATATCCTCCTGGTGATCTGAAATAATTTACATTTTCATCATAAATGCAATAAAAATCAGCTCTGGGCTTTGCTTGTGAGATTAGGCATATCTTTTTTTTTTCACCCCCTTTGTACCCTTAAAGCAAAGGTGAGATGAATTATGGTTCAACTCTAAAGAAATGACATAAAGTATGTTCCTACTGCCAAGTCAGATGGTGGCAGTGAAAGTGCGATTTCAAAGTGATGCTTAGTGCTTACGTATTTGAAGTTATCCTGTAATAAAATAATTTCTATAACTTTTGTTTTCCTCCTATATTTCTATAACTTGCACTTCCCTGACGCCAGTCTTTTGATGTTCACTTGTAAAACTGCTATAGTTAAGGACTTACAGTATAGGCATACATTTGGTACAGTTTGAAAGTTTGCATTCTCTTTAAGAGATTACATTAAATTATTAAATGTAATACTAAATCTGAAGTTTTACAGTGTAGGTTTGCAGTTGTTTTGGGGGAGTTGAGGGTTTCCTCTCTCTTAGGCATTTGTTAAGGTTTTCTTTTTCTGTCCAGTGAAACTTTTAAATGTCAAAGCCAAAAATCAGTTTGTCCTAGGTTAGAATTTAATACTGAGCTCCGCATCAACTTTGGGATTTTTGCTTGCTTTACTTCAACTGCTTTTGCAACTGGAGATAGCTTTAAAAACAATTTGTTCATTATATCCTTGTTGAATTTCGTGTTGTTTGTTGAAGTCTTACTGAAATGGTTGCCGTAAGTTATTAGCGAATCCTGACAACAGTTAAGAGTTGGATGTACTGCGATCTTTTTCAGCTTGTGCTCTTGCAAGCATGTGATATTTTTTTTTTTATGCTAACTAATTCCTTGATGGATTTCAGCTCTTTAAAAAACCACACCCACCAAAGCGTGTTCGAAGCAGACTGAATGGAGATGTTGTAGGAACCTCTATGCCCCCTGGTACCACAAGTGACAAGATTTTTTTCCATCATTTGGACAACCTGCGGCCATCTCTTGCCCCAGTGAAAGGTAAACTGTGAAACCACAGTAATTATTCTTGTTTCTTTGCCAGAGCAGTCAGAGTCTTGGCAGAATTGTCCTTTTCCATGTTTGCTTAGTTCTAATAGTCTTAATGCCTGCACTTTTATGAGAAAGACAAATTTAAAATATCCTAAATGCTGTAAGATTATGTTCTTAGCTACCTGAAAGTGCACTTGGGAAGCACCAAATCTGTAAGTGCTTTAATATAACTTTTCTAAAATATAGGGATAAAATTGGGTGCAAGCACCTCTTTAAAGTTTTAATTTAAGAAACAGTATTCGGAATACATTGCTTCTGGGCCTGTGTTAGCCTCAGTTTTTGTGATTTTCATAGTAGAAGGATACTGTATTGCAGTGCCAAGAAATGCTGAGTTAACATGGCAGGAAACTACGAGCTGTAGTCAGGAATGTCACCTGTGGGAATGCCTGGCCAATGTGTTGAAATTGGTACCAAAAACTGTGCCAAAAATGGTACAATCACTTTTAATGACAACAGACATTTTGTCTGAAGAACACCTTGTGCAGAATCACAGGTGGGATCAGAGCTGTTTGTGATCTTCTGGATGTTCTTGCCACTACTCATGGTGCTTAGCCCTGCTTTTGCTAGGAATGTAGCAAAAGTTGCCATTGTTGCAGTTGAAAAAAAGGTTTCTATAACATAGCCAATACAGATATCCTGCTTTGCAGAACATCAGCTGTTTAATGGGATCAGATAGCAATAAAACATAACCCCATCTTCTTTTTCCAGAGCTCAAGGAGCCTGTGGGACAGATTGTGTGTACTGATAAAGGCATTCTGGCAGTAGAACAGAATAAAGTTCTCATCCCACCTACATGGAATAAAACTTTTGCCTGGGGCTATGCAGACCTCAGCTGTAGACTGGGTACCTACGAGTCAGACAAGGTTTGTAATCTGACATTTGTTTCAGTGCTGAATGTACCGAAAGCATTAGTACTCTGTAATTAAAAAAAAATCTAACCATGGAAATTTATTTCACATGTGAATGGCACTTAGGTTTTATTTTTACCATACGAAACACTACTCCTGCAAGTCATTCTTCTTTGTTTTCTTTATTTTTAGGCAGTAATTGTTTATGAATGTTTGTCAGAATGGGGTCAGATACTGTGTGCCATTTGCCCCAACCCCAAACTAGTTATCACTGGAGGAACAAGCACAGCTGTGTGTGTGTGGGAAATGGGCATCTCCAAAGAAAAAGCTAAAGCCCTCACACTGAAACAGGTAAAACACAATAAAGATGCTTTTTATGTAAATTACGTTACAAGACCAAAGGAATTATAATAGCAATATTGCGCGCATTGTAAACTTTGAAACCATGGTCCAGCAGGGAAATTAAAGGTCCAGCAGACTTTTGGAGAACTGAGTAGTCAAGGTACTGAGCTGCACTGAAAATGGGCAAAATGTGTCTTTAAAACGACGTCATTTTTAAGGATAGTTGGTCACCATGAGCTTTCTAGAGAGAGAGATTTTGGTAGCAATGTTAAAAAAGTTATACAAGTGTGTTTTGTGAACTTACTGCATTATTGCAGTGTTGTACATAAAAGGCATCTGAAAACTGGGTAAGGGAGAGCAGTGAAGGGGACTTAAAAGGTTCATTTTCCTTTTTAATTTTGTTTTAATTACTTTTTCGTTAAAAATTTATATATTTAAATTACACTTCTGCACAAAACATTACTTATGAAGCAGACTATACTTGTTCAAGATCACCTTAAGTTGTTAATGTTTTGTTAATTCAAAACATCAACTTTTAATCTAACAGGCACCTGTACTTCAAAGTTTCTTGCAGCTGAATGCAAAGTCTGTGTGTTCACTAAAAAAACAGAAATAAAACCAAAAAAGAACCCAAAACAACAACAAAAAAAAACCCCACCACAGACCCCCAAAACCATAAACTCACCCACAAACAAAATGTAACAAAAAGCCACCTAAAACTACCTCAAAATATTCCATAAGCTGTGTATCATTGTTCGTAAGTAGCTAGGTTAAGTTTTATTCTTTCTGTTAGCATTTTCAGAGGAAAACTTCCACTCAAACCTAGGAGAAGAAATTTAGAGAACTGTTTAACAACTTCCCTTACACAGTCTCCAGCAACTTTCCAGAGCATTTTATTTAGAACAGTGCAAGATCAAACATTGTATCTTAAATTTCAGGGCAGCATACTGAAGGCAAATCTTTTTGTACCTTGTAGCCAATGATTTGTAACTGAGTAAACTGCAATAATCTGACTGTATTGCAGACTTCTGTTCCAATGGTTAGGTTAAGTGTAAAATGTAAAAGCAGGGTCTAATGCATGTAGATGTTTGTAACTTCCTCCTCCTTCCATTTTACTTTGCCTTTTTGTTTGCAGCTCTTTGTTGGCTCTTTTATCCCTTTTTAATCATCAATAGAAGCTTATACAGGAGCCATTTTACATTTACAAATAATTTTTGTTTTCAGAATGTAATTTCAGGTGCATCCTGGAGCACATACTGACCCTGTAAACCAGGTTATTGATGCAGATGGAGGATGCAGAATGGGCTGGAAATTTATTCTGGTGTTTTTTTCAGTAGAAGGCTATGAAACATTAGATCCATAAAATTCAGTTTTGTGAAAGTACTTTTTACATGGGAAAAAATATTACTTGTATCATTTTCAATTACAAAAATAGTTGCCAACAGAATACTTGTAAGTTAGTTGCATCTTCTGATAGAATATTCATGTTTACATATCTGAATCTTTTCAGATAGCTGGGTTTAACGTAGTAATCTTTGTGTTCTCCCCTGATTGCACCTTGTTCCTCTCTTTTTGGTTTTTTCAGGCATTACTGGGTCATACTGACACTGTCACATGCTTAACAGCATCACTAGCTTATCACATAATTGTGAGTGGATCTCGGGATCGCACCTGCATCATCTGGGATTTGAATAAACTCTCTTTTCTAACACAGCTTCGAGGTCACAAGGCTCCAGTTTCAGCACTGTGTATAAATGAATTAACGGTAAGAACCAAATACCATTCACTGATGTGCAGTGGAAACAGTAGCAAGAGTCAGAAGCTGTTAAAACAATGAAAAACAAACCAGGCTCTTCTGTTAGTTTATAAAACTTGTATGACTCATCTGTAAATCGATTAGCTCGTTTAAGGAATAATTAGCATCTTTTGGCAAGACACGTATGTGGGTTTATTCCATGCAGAGTGGTTTGAGCTTGGAAGGGTTTTTTAACAGAGCTGGCAGAAGTATAGCTAGTGTAGTGTTCGAAGTGCATTGTCAAACCTGCCACAGGAGCTAAGAAAATATTTTGATATGTGAACTTGGTTGACCGCTGTTCTGTTACGCTTGATTTAAAGCAAGCAGAAGATGAAGTTGCAATGACATCTGTAGCAGAAACAGACATGTCCTCAAAGCTTGTCCACTGGTGGTCCTATAAGTTACAGGTTGCCATTTCTCCAATTCCTGTGCATGTCAAAGAATTTGCCTGAGTTGAAACTTCATGTAGCTGTCCATCAGGGCTGGGTGGAACATTTTGTAACTGGAGCAGATGTAATGGTTGAAACCAAAACAAAATGGGGCTATAATGCAAGGAAGGGATAGCAAGAGGCACAGTTTATTAGCTGCTAGTAGTCTGGTGATTGGAGTGTTGCTGGTGGCTTAAACTGCAGTTCCTGTTTCCCCTCTACGCTAGTTTGGACCATCTCTTGCTCTCCTCCCAACAAGGAAGCAAATAAAATTTATGGTTGTACATGTTTGTCCCACCATCAGAAAGAGGAAAAAAAAGAGCAGAGTCAACATGACCAGAGTCTGAAAACTGAGAAGGGAAAGTACTGAAAATATGCTGTTGGGGGTTTATGCTGTGGCAGAATTTGTCTTCTCATTGTATGGTGTAAATGCAACAAATAGTCTGGTTTTCTGTGTGCAATTTTAAGAAAATGTGTATCTCAAAGATTTGTTGAGGTGGCCAAACTCAGATTGACAAACGCCAGTGTTGATGGCTGAACTAGTTTTATAAGTGAACCTGGCTTACATTTTTGCTGCGGAGAACCTGAGACTTGTACTGAAATATGAAGGTGTTATTTGTCTTTGCAGGGTGATATTGTATCGTGTGCTGGCACCTACATCCATGTATGGAGCATTAATGGCAGCCCTACTGCAAGTGTAAACACTTTCACTGGCCGAAGTCAGCAAATAATGTGTTGCTTTGTATCAGAGATGAATGAGTGGGACACCCAGAATGTCATAGTAACCGGACATTCAGACGGCGTTGTCCGAGTAAGTACCAGGAATCACTGCTTGGAAAATTGAGTTTGCACCTTAGTAATAGCAGTAGTTAGAGAAATGCAACAGTGTCCTCACTGATACCAAAAACAGTCCTACTATACTTGAGTCGTCTACCTGAACAATTAGTCCTGCAGGAAGGAGGGATTCTAGCATGGGTAGATGATGCAGACTGCTTTTGGTGCTGGAACCAGCTGTGGCAATTCTGCACAAGGTGGTGCACAGTATCCTGCCCACAAGTTAGATGGACATTGAAGATTTGTGGAAAACACTTTCAGTGAGCTGCAGTCCTATGCAGTCTTTTCAGTTTTCTTTCTTCTTTTCAGTGCACCCATTGTGATGTGGCAACTAGCAGGAGTCAGCAGCATACATTTTCCTTCCTGCTCTATTTTTGTTACCTTTTGGTCACCAGCTTTCATGCCTGGAGATCGTAGATTCATTTGCCATTTTTGTTCTACGTACCTTGAAGCAATTCATTTTTCTGCCTAGAAAGAAAAAAGGAACTCATTGGCATTTCCTTTCACTGTGAGTCTAACCTGCTTTTCAGTACTTTGCTGTGTGCAGTTCTAGGTCTGCCTTAACCCAGAGTCTGCTGGTCAGATTGCTGAGTGGAATGGATTTTTTTGTTTTAACAGTTCAGGTGTTAAATAACAGCACAAGACTTGTTCACTTGTGATTCAGGCATAAACACAGATGTTCTCTTACAGCATCTAGCCCCAGAAAACAGGGCTTAGTATGAACATGTAACCTATCTCTTGTGCTACCAGTGCAAATGCACGGTTCCAGTAAGACATCTTAACTCTAGAAGTAGCTCTGGAGAAAGCCAAGGGTTCAGTACGTGACAATTTGCTTATCACCTATCCCTCCAGTTCTGGCGGATGGAGTTTTTGCAAGTACCAGAAACACCTGCTCCAGAGCCTGTAGAGATGCTGGAAATGCAAGAGGATTGTCAGGAAGCACAAATAGGTATGTGTCCCAACAAGTGTTCTGTATTTGTCTTTTATCTGATCTTCACTATATGTAGGTAAAACCACATGGTTATAAAGTGCAGAATGGACAATAAGGATTTTGTCTCTAAAGACAATAGACATTCAGCAGGCATAATAAATAGAGCATCTGAGTTCCTTTTTCACCACTTTGCTTATGGTAGTTTCTTACTGCTATGAATAAGAACAAATCATACTCATCATTTTTTTTTCTGTGAAGTCTGAACTTTCTCTGTGTGATTGTTTCTGCTATTGGTGAACCCAATGGAGACTACCATTGTCCAAAAGCTAGATTGTTTTTCATTATTTTTCAGTGAAATTACAGCATAACAATAGAGTTAAAAAAATCTACTGATGGAACTGTATGATGTTTAGACAGGAATGCTGGTTGTATCATTTTCCCCTGCTTGGAAGATTTGGATCTCTACTTGATAAGTGTTTCTTTTAGCATCTTGTCTCCCTTTTGCCCTCTTCCTATTGAAGATATGATCTGGATTATATGATATTTATTAGTGATTATTATATAAATACAGGTTTGGTGTCTTAGGGTTTTTTTCCAGTGTCATTCGGAATGTAAATACCTTTGGCAATTGCTTTTTTGCATTAATAACAGATCTGTCATTAACAAATCTGCATCATGTTTCTCAATCAGCCAGACTTTCAGCATAGATGATTGTGTCTACTTGTGTAAATCCTGCTGAACTTTGAGCATTTTTGAAATCTTTGCTCATTGCCTACTATGGATGGACTATCATAGGAAACATCTTCAGTTAAGGCATGCTGTTTTCTGACAGACTAGTGCAAAAAGATGAATAGTGTGATTACTGGCAGGAGCTGAATCTCTCCGAAGGCTTTGAGATGCCTGTATTGCAGTTTCCCTCTAGTCATGCTATGGTGGTACCTGTTGGATTGTAGGTAGTGCCGGAGCAGAATATGGAAACAGCTCAGGCTCTAAGCAGCCTTGCTAACAATGTCTTCTCTCCTGTTGGGTGAATCCAGGACAGGAAGCCCATGAAGAGGACAGCAGTGACTCCGAAGCAGACGATACATGCATAGGCCAGGACACGAAACCACAGGAGAGCCAGAGTCAACCAAGCAGCACCAGCCACAGGCCTAGGTCATCGTCAAACAGAGCAGCAGCAGCATGGTCAGCAGACAGTGGCTCTGATGACTCCAGGCGTTGGTCAGATCAGCTCAGCTTGGATGAAAAAGATGGCTTTATCTTCGTGAATTATTCTGAGGGACAAGCAAAAATGCATCCCCATGCTCAGGTTAACCACCCACACCCCAGCTATGCTGAAGCACGGCACTACAGCAAGCTTAAACCAGGTAAAAGAACTTCCTTTGTCTGATAAATGTACTGTCAGAACTGACCCGTAAGGAAGTTTATGTCTGTGCAGCTTTGAGCAGGGTTGGCTGATAAGTTCCAAAATGGTCAGTGAAAAGATTGTGTGCAAAGGTTGCATGTTGTTTAAGCTTTCCCTGAGAAGCTGTGGTCAGTTTACCCTGCCCAGCAGCTAAGCCACTCGCTCACCAGCACAAACCCTGGAGCAGGATGAGGGGTAGAATAGAAAGACCAAAAGCAAGGGAACTCAGAAGTTGAAATAAGGATAGTCTAATAAGCAAAAGACAAAGTGAGTGATGCAAAGGGAGTAACTCACCACCTCCCACAAGCAGAATGATCATTAGCCATTCTCTGAGCTGTCTCTCCCAAAGGCCCCTCTGATCAGTTTTATTGCTGGGCATGATGTTATACAGTGTGGAATATCCCTTTGGTCAGTTTGAGGCAACTGCCCAGCTTGTGTCCTTCCCAATTTATTGCACAGCTCCAAACCTGTCGTAGGAAGTGAGAGGCAGAGCAGAGTAGGCTGAAATAGAGAAAACCTTGACATTGTACAAGTACTGCTGAACAACAGCAAGAACACTGGTATGTCACCAGAACTGTTTTAATCACCTACTCAAACACAGCATCATATGAGCTTTTATGAAGAAAATCAGTGACAGTTGGAAATCTGAGTCCTTACTTTAAAAAGAAAATAAAATAATTCAAATAAAAAGTGAAGCTCTATCCCAGTCCTGCCGGACTTTAGTACAGGGCACTTTGTCACCATTCTCTGCAGCACCCAACTGAACTTGGAGAAAGCAGGGGTTCTGTGCATTGTTTTGTATCCTCTTCTTACATGCACTGGGGAGCAATTGAAAATACGTTTTCCCTGAGTGAAACTTGAGTCACAAAGAGTTTTATTTCCTTTTTACAAAATCACACACACAGGCTTGTTGGGGGAGAACGGAACAAAAAAGAAAACAGTCAAATTTGCTCTTTCCTTTCCTACTTCCCACTCATTTCTAGGATACAGATGGGAGCGTCAGTTGGTGTTTAGAAGCAAACTAACTATGCACACAGCATTTGATCGCAAAGACAACGCACATCCAGCAGAAATCACTGCACTGGGCATCTCTAAGTAAGTAGCTCACAAGCAATTGCTTGGAACATTTTTCCAGTGCTGTCAGGTAGAAGCAGTGTAAACCAAACAGAAATTTGTGCTGCTTCTGCTTAGGGCAGTCTTGTTCAAGGGCTGGATAAAGAAAAAACTGAAATAGACTTATCCAGCTGCGTTTTGTTCCATAGTGTGGTTATAGCTCTGTCTCTCACTCAGGCCAGGCTAATTTGCACAGTAGTTACTATGCCAGTAGTTTAACATATTACATATGTAAAATCGGTCATTGATGTCTATGTGTTACTGTGCCAGATTTGTACAGTAATGCTTTTGCTTTTTTCTCGCAGGGATCACAGCAGAATTCTGATCGGGGATGGTCGAGGCAGGGTGTTCAGCTGGTCCGTGAGCGATCAGCCTGGCCGGTCTGCAGCAGATCACTGGGTGAAGGACGAGGGGGGAGACAGCTGCTCGGGCTGCTCGGTCCGCTTTTCACTCACTGAGAGGCGTCACCACTGCAGAAACTGTGGACAGCTTTTCTGCCAGAAGTAAGCCAGCTAACAGTTGTCTTTGGGCTCTTTTCTGTACAAAATGTCCGGCTGGGTAAAGCTGTTGCACACCACAGAATTCTGCCAAAAGATTGAGGTTTCCTTTACCAAAATAGAACCGATAATGAAAAAAATCAAAGCTCTCAAAGCTCCCATGGAGGAATTTGGAAAGGCAGACTATCCATTTTATAAATCCAGTGAGCAAGACAGGTATCAGGAGAGAATGTAATCTGGTAATCTGCTTGCAGCTTTGAAAAACTCCCTGTTGTTCTTCTGGCAAATACTAGACAAAAAAACTTAGCAAAGAAAAAGAAAAAAAACAAATACAAACTCCAAACCCAAAAAAAACCCCCAACCAAATATAAAAACCCCACAAACCAAACAAGCTGCTTTTACAGTAACGAGTAAAAATGTGCGCAGGACTGTCAGGATGCTGATTTAGGAGCCAGTAGCATACAGCATCAGACAGAGAAAATGTATGACAGGAAGGATGTACGTGAGCTCTCCTTACACAGAAACTGAGGTGGGAGTCCACCAGGTCAGAGATGGTATCTCTAGTTTCATATCCGTGGCTGTACTTTGAGTCTACACTGGTGACAACAGCTGTTTTTAAGCTACCTCTCATGCAGAGTCATTGTGTGGATTCTGTGGTGATCATATAACTTAAATTCTGCTTAAATTCTGCCACACGGTGTTGCATTTCTTTGTCAAGATAAGTGTGGACGGTTTTCTGGTATTTGAAGTCATGGTGATAATTTCCACACCTCGATAAAAATTAACAAGGTTGGGAGAGGACCTGTGTTCTCAGCCATGTTTGTTTTTCCTTTACAGGTGCAGTAGGTTTCAATCTGAAATCAAGCGTCTGAAGATTTCATCCCCAGTCCGAGTCTGCCAGAACTGCTTCTACAACCTGCAGCATGAGAGGGGTTCAGAGGAGGGGCTCAGAAACTGATGGGGTCCTGGCAAGCAGGGCCTCCATCCAGCCCCACCGTCACTCCAAGAACTAGTGAGAGTATTGTGCAGTGATCAGAAGGGATTAGAATATTGTCTGTTTACACTTAAGTTTATACTGAGTTTTAAGCACTATAAGTAAAAAGGGATCATTGAGTTGATTTGCATTGACAGAAGGTAAATGAGGTTAATGGCATAATTAAGTGAAGAGCAAGGCCCAGGAAGATATTACTAATAACCACAATAGAACTGTCAACCCCTAAACCCATGTTGACGTGGCTATTGAGAAAATCCTCACTAATCCTAAACACCCGTTCTTGTCTTGTTTTTGTAGAGCTAGTCATCTTTATCGGGGGGAGGGGAAGGCTTTTTAGAAGATAGTTGTAAATCTGCCTTCTTCGCAAGCAGCTGTGTATATTGTAAATAGGTATAATGGCCTTTTTATCTAAATATGAACTTAACTGCCTGTTACATGGGACTTCAGATTAACCACTATACTTTGTGTGGCATCTTTATCTCATCAATTTAAATACGAATGTTAAAAAAAAGAGAAAAAGATTCTAAGGCGTTATGCATATTTCTGTTAACAATCCAGTCTGTGCATGTTTGTTCTTTCAGTTGCCCACAGTATCTTAATTTTAAGTGAGGCTCTTCATAGAATTACATGGATTTTTTCAAAAGAAAACATTTTTGAGAATAGGACTTGGAGTATTTTATTCTAGCTGTAAGATAACCGGGAACTAAATTGTACACTTGTGTTGCATTTTATACCAAACTATTTACCACCTCAGTGTTGTTCATATTTAATAAGGCCTCTTTTATACATATGTCAGAGCTGCAGTTTTGTTAATTACTTAATGTTCCTTAGCAGCTGATTCATGCAGTGCAAGAACCAGCTTTTACCTTCTTTAGTCAAGAGCAGTTGGCTTGCATATAGGTACAGAATGAATTCCTTGTTACATAAACTTTTAACCGCTGTTGTCCTGTAGCTTGTTTGCAAAAAAACCCTTCTGGAACAATAGGCATTGCTCTGAAACAGGGTGATACTGGTCATGTCAGAAATGCTCCTAAGAGCTATCTTTGTGTTTCAGCACATGGCATCAACTTGAGGACAGCAGGAGATTTCCATTATGGTTTTTAAGTTCAAATATGAATTTAATTGCAGTATTTTTTTACTACTCTGTCATTTATTTTGCACTACATATGGGATGAAGTAGAGACACTGATATCCACTGGGATTGGAACGCGTGCATCAGATGGGCCCATGGACTTAATTTCTGAATGAGGTCTTGCCAGTGGGTTTTTGGTTGGGGGTGGGAGGAAAGGGAGGGCAGGGGACAGGCTGGTGTTTGGTTTGGTTTTGTTTTTTTAATGTATGTATATATATTTTGTAAATGGGTGACAAACTGATCTAGATCTAGGTATATTCATAATGATTCTTTTAAATAACGGTAAGGATGTGACTCAAACCAACAGAAGATAGGTGGCCGTGCTTTTGCTCTGCTAGTACTTCAGTGAGTGTCTTCACTCAAAATGAGATAATCCTTCACTTGGGATGATTTGGGCAGACCCTGGTCCTGGGATGGTTGAAACCATCACTGTTGTCAGAACTGCACCATCAAATATGCCGGACCCTCTGTGGTGGTGTGACCCCTTTCAGAAGGTCCTTGGCACTGCAGGAGCACGTCTGTCTTCTCTTGAGTTGAGCCTTTAGCAGTTAATCCTGACCACTTACTATTTACCCTGGTATTACATGTTTATGCACTGAAGGTTAAATATGTATTTTGATACATGTTTGTTTATTATGTATGTGCTGGTCTGTAAAATGAGATATATTCCTGTTTTGGTATGTATACAAGGTCCCCAAATGAACAGAAAGGCTTCTCTAGAGCCCTTGCACACTGTTGAGTAAATGCAGGTTTGTTGAGATTAGCTGACCCAAATAGATCCAAAGAGTGATGATCAAGTAGCCATGCTGCGTGGCTACTCTGACAGACTTGTCCCTAGAAACAGGAAGGAGGTCCTCAGTAAGCGTGTGTGGAGCACTGGAATTCCTGTGTTCAGCTGTTCTCTCTAACGTTGCCTTCACCCTTCCCAAAAAGATGTGAAACCAGCATAGTTCAGAAGACAGGCTAGTGGCCTTAACATTCTCAGTTTGAAAAAAAGGCTGTTCTAACAACTCTGAAATGCCTTTGAGTCCACAGAGTTTTCTTCCCCTTGCCTCCAGATTTCAAAACAAAATGTAGGGAAGTCTTCTTTTCTACAGACTAGAACTTTTACAGCCACATAATCAAATCCTGATAAAAACTAGGTTTATTACATTAACACTGATAAAATTTAAACACTAAAGCAAACAATTGGTGTATAGCACTAATGGGGGTCGTGAAGGTAGTGGGCCATTAGTGAAGAGGTAGTTGGCTGTGTTCAGCTACGTAAGCACGTTGTAGGGGTGTTGTTCAATGCTTTTGCTGTTTGGCAGCATACTAAAAACACCAAGGTCACTATCCTTTACAAGTTCAGTAGTGAGGAGGTGAGTCCCAGTTTACACTTTGGAAATAAATCACCACAGCCCTCTTGACTTAATTCCTCAGAGGGGCTGTCCCAAATCCCATGTTCTTGCTTGTAGGAGGTGGAGGGGAAAAAACACACCTGCTCTTATTTCCTCTGGCAGCTGGTGCTGTGGGCAACTGTTTTGTTCACTTGGGAGTGGGTTTCTTTCCATTTCTTTCAAGCTTCTAATGCAAATACTTGCTTTGTTTTCCATGTAAAAATCTGTTGAGCAAAAATATACTCATGTACACTAACATTAGTCGACTGTATTCTCTGCAAGTACCTCACATGTCTTCTCCTGCCTTGTTCTTTGTAGTATACTTATTCATGTACTCTTAACATTCGTATGTAGTGTGCAACTGTAATGTCATGCTTATGAGAGGGGGTTGGCTGCCTCCAGCCCACGTTCATCAATAGCAAAACACTTTAGATAAGTTATTTTGCACTTTCTTATGTATAAAATTGGTAGAAACTTATATTTGCTTTGTATCATTTAAAGACTCCTTTTGTTTCAGTAAATGAACTGTGTATAAAATACTTATGCAGTTAAAACTGTTTTTAGAAAGTATTTTTAATTTCAGCAAGTTTGGTTACTTGTTGCATGACTATTAACACAGCTGACTTTTTGTGTCAGTGCAATGTATATTTTTTTTGTCCTGTTATTAACTTGTAAGCCCTAGTTAAATGGCCATTTATTTGTACAGCATCAGGAGTAAATTGAAGATAACTGGCTAAGACTGGAGTGTGGAATTTTGTACTATATTGCAGAATCCAATATTTGTTTTTTGGTGGTTACGTAAAAGGCCTGACGATTTACTATCTAGTGTGCAATCTGTGATAATCTGAATGTTCATTGTATATTTGTCTCCAATGCAAAAAGGTAGAGTAACACAATTACAACAATACATGATTAAATGCAATAGTTCAGGTACTGAAGTATTTTTTTCATTTCAAATAAATACCTGCTATTTACCACCAAAAAGCTGGTTTGCATTTGTTGGAAAAACACAACATTTGCAGCTGAATAAACATTTTTAACATAGGAGAGGTAACTAATGAGTTACATGTTTCTGTATTGTCATGAGGAGTAAATTTCTATACCTCGCTATACGGTTTTGCTTTCTGAAGTCGAGTACAGTCATCCACAATGGTGCAGTGTGAAATCATGTGTCTTTGTTTATTCTGTTTTGCTTTGTAAGTGTCATTGCAGAGTGTGAGGCCTGCAGAATTTGGCAGTGTGTAGAAGAATAGACTGTGCCAATATAGAGAAAGCAGACAGAAAATTATATAAGTTATGCTGGTAAGGACAGTGGAAGAGGAGGAAGCATCAAAATCCAGTTTAAATCATCTTCGTCTAGGAGAGAATGACTACTAGAGCAGAACTTGACCGTATCTGGTGAGAAACAGCCTAAGATCCCCAAATACTGAAGTATTTTTTGTTAAATCCATTTTTTGTACCCTTTCTAAGCCGTTAATGCTAAAGAATGTGGGTTTTCATGTTGGCAGTTAATTACATGCCAGCAATGGTGGCTAACAGTTCTTCTCTAACTGAAAAACAGGCTCTGATGAAGATAGGCCTACCACATTCTTGGCTGATGAGCACCTGGGTTGCTGCCTGAAAGCCATAGGAAATAACCAGAGCAGATGGCTCAGGGACTGCCCAGGAACACGCAGCTTTGCAAACC
>JBCJKH010057046.1:0-25566 GCA_039877255.1 Loriculus beryllinus | reverse complement strand
GCCCCTGTGTCCAACCTGGCCTTGAACACTGCCAGGGATGGGGCAGCCACAGCTTCTCTGGGCACCCTGTGCCAATGTATTGAGCCCGGTCACCAAGATGATGCAGAGGTGCTTTGCAGCTCGCTTCGGAACACGAGCAGCACATGTGAGGATGGAGGATGTGGGGGTGCAGGCGGCTGGCAGCCATCGCCTCCCCCGTGCTGCTGCAGGGGGCTGAGCGGGGGCACCTTCCTCATCTTCCTCCTCCTTCCCACAGCCCCTCACAGGCGCTGTGTCCCGGTACTGGTGTGCCTGCGGCTGCCGTCTCCTTGGGCGCTGGGGCTGCAGCCGGTGCCCTGCCACGTTTCTGCTCTGGGTTTGCTTTGCTCCTTCCTCCAGCTCCCAAGCTCTAATTTGAAGCCACCGAACCCGTCCCCACCCCGGCGCAGGCTGCAATTTGTGCGGCAGGGCCGGGCTGGGGCTCTGCAAACCCCCTCCAGTGAGGGTGCCCGTGGCTGGTATTCCCACGGGAAGGGCAGAGGTGCCCATGCTCCCAAAGGGCACACTCGGGCCCATCTGGGGCTTGGGATCGTTTTTCTTTGGGTGTTTTTGGCTGGGTCATCGCAGGGCTGTGGCTGGTGGGGTGGGGGGGGCCAGGACTGAAGGGGAGTGCAGGGAAGGGGTGATGCTGGGGTGGACCTGGGCCCTTTGGCAATGAGGGAGCTCACCCAGCATCCTGGGGCGTGTGCTGCAGCACTGGCTGCAGGTCTTGTGCCCGCTGTGTCCTCCACCAGTGTGCCCATTCTGGCTGGGTGACTCCAGGAGGGATTGGCTGTGGGGTTTTCCTGGGACACGTCCTGCTCCATGGCTGCCGTGCAGCTTACAAAGTGAAGTGGGATGTTTGTATAGCTCCTGGGGGTGCCATCGGTGTGCTGGGCTCTGCCCATGGACCTTCTGTTCTGGGATGTGCTTACACATGGATTCTGTTCCACATCTCAGGGGTCTCTTGCTGAAACTGAGCCTTGATGAGGTGTCTGTGCCCATGGCTGTGCCAGGCCTGGATTTGGCATCATCTCCGCAGCTCCTTTGGAAGCAAAAGTGAAACCTCTGTGCGGTGTTTAACCTGAGCAGTTAATTCCCTTTTGATACAAACAAGGCTCAGGTTAGCAATGAGGAAACGTTTGGCCAATGCCTTCACTTGTCCTCTGCCCCAGCCGCCGCTGCCTTTCCCTGCCTGTTCCGTACACCCCCTGTTTGGCACGCTCGGTCCCCCGAGAGCGGCACCCAGCTGGGGTGTGCTGATAGATAACACAGTGGAATGTCCCTGTTTGCCTCACCAGGGTGTGCTGGAGGAAGAGCCGTGTCCGGGGCTGCTTCCTCACCTGGAGCTGTCTGGGGTTGCAGGTCCTTGTGCTGCAGGCACCCATCAGCGCTGGGGGGAGAAACGTGAAGATCTTGGATCATCTCCATCCTTTTGCCCTTCTGGTCCCTGAAGAAATGCAGTAACAGCCCAAACCTTCCCCTTGTCTGTGCACAGAGCAGAGGAGGGGATGAGATATGGCGGTTTAGGCCTGCCCTTGCCAGGAATGGCCCTTATTTGTGCAGGTGTAAACGTTAACAGAGGTGCTCCTGGCTGTCCTGCAGGCTTGGGCTTGGAGGAGGAACGATGTGCTTTCTGGAGGATCCAAAATACAAATGGACCCATTGGGTTGCAGTGGCTGCTTGTGTTCAGTTCTGCTGTGGTTGTGCCATGAGAAGTGGTGTTTGGTGTTGCTGTGGAACCCTCTGTGCTGGATGGCACAGCCAGGCTGCCCCTGTGACCACTGTGGGCTCTGCGTGGCCAGTCAAGCAAACCACAGGGCTTATCTTGGGGTAAAGCACATGGGTTTGAGGTTTGGTTGTTTCCTGGCTTCATTCACGCAGCACAGGTGTAATGTGGTTTCCCCCTCTCCTTTTGGAGGGCCATAGGAAATGTTTGATGTGGTGTGGGGAATACTTTGTGCTATGGAAGGGGTACATGGGTACAGCTCAGCCAGTCCTGTGCCAGCAGGGCTGAAGGCAAAGAGGACTTCCTCCTCCTTTGCATGACCTGTGTGACTTGTGCAGTCACATAGTTAAAAGCTTGTCTGGTATTTCATTCAAACGAGGGTAGTACAAATGATAATGCTCTGCTTTATTTTCAGCACAAGCTGAAAGCTCCTCCTCTTCCTTTCCAGTGAACACTAGCAACAGGAATGTATCCCTGCCTGGGAGATGCCTTTTGGTTTTGATGGAGTGTCTCAGCCATGAGCCTACCCTGCATGGCTCAGCCTGATTGTGAGAAGGAAAACTCGCCTGCTGGGGTGGTGCAGTGGTTTACCCATGAGCATGGTCATGATCTGCACAGGAGGTTCCTCATGACATCCCCAGGGATCATTCACCCATCTCCCTGGGGTCTCCTGGGTCCCTCCACACGCAGCCACGACCCCTTAGTGCTGGTGTGTTTGGGGACTGATGGAGTGAGCTCCTCGAGTCTTGTACCAGCCACTACACTGGAGCTGTGTGTGAGCTGCTCTCTGTGGCTGGGTGCAGCTGTCGGCAGCATTGAAGAGGGAAGCAGAAGGGTTTGGGCGTGCAGGAGAGCCTGTGTCCCTGATTGCATCTTTCAAATTCTGCCAGCAGAAAGCTCATTAACAGGGCTTGGAGAGCTTTTTAATTGGGAGTGTGCCACAGAGCACCTCTGGGCACATGTCCCAACACACTGGTGTGGTGATGGTGTCTGGAGATGCTGGCTCCGTGTGTGCTGCTGCCTGGCTGTGGCACTGCCACTGACTGGGTACCGATGTTGGGTTAAACTCAACCCATTTGGGCTGGCAGGGGAAGGACCAGGGTGGTCCAAGTGGTGCCCACAGTGTGCGTGGCATTACCTGTGTACCTGCCACCTGAACTGGGAATGGGGACTGCTTTGATTCCCTCCTGCTCTTTCGTTTTCCCTGTCTTTGGGGGTGGCAACTCATGGTGACATGGAAAATGCGTGCGAGGAAGTGCGGTTCCCATGGTTGCTGCGGGGAGGGCGGGAGGCAGCGGTGCCGGCACTTGACTGTGTGTCCTCGTGCTGTATGCAGGTTGGTGCTTCCCTGGGTGATCCAGCGGGGATGGGATGAGTTGTGCTGCCAGAGGGAACCGCTGACCCTTCTGCTTTCACTCTCTGCCTACAGGCACAATGAAATCCTTGTGTGCTGCTCCCTGAAACCCAGGGAGTGATGCCCCAGCCAGAGCAGTGTCTGTGCACAACACAGGAATGCTCAAGGGGTTTGCATTCCTCTACCCAAGCAAAGGGGCTTCAGAAACCTCTTTCCTCTCAATGGCAGAGTGGCCAAGCAAATCATGCCCGTGCTGGTTCTGTTTTGGGGTGTTTTGGGTAGCCAGGACAGACGGAGGATGGGATTTGCTGGGTGCCCATTGCTGTGCTTGGGGTTTCTAATATGTATCCACTGGGTTTCAGCAGGACTGAAGGACCAGGGTTTGGATGCAGTGTGATGAGTAGCTGTAGCATGATGGTGGTGGGTGGGAAGGGAGGGCAAGGCGAGGGGAAGCTCATACCAAACCTGCACAGCTTGTTCGCTCCTTGGTGTGAATCATCCCTCCCTCCTCCCCCTGGCACGAGCGGCTGTCACCGTGGCCGGCAAAGCTGGGATGCTCTCCCTGTTTTCCTGGCACATTCCCTGCACTGAAGCGCTCCCACCTGCTCCTCTTCGTCGCTCTGTGCAAGTGCCTGCTGGCCCTGGGGCTGTGGCTGCATGCTGTTGATGAGGTATGCTCATTAGGGCATCACCTGGATCATAACAGCAAGGATGGTCTCAAGGCTTGGAGGAACTGGGAACTATGCTTCCCAATCTCCGCTCCTGCCTGTTGATGAGAGCCGGGGGGTCACGGCGTGTCTGGGACGCTGGATGCAGGGAGGGATGGAGGCCACAGGATCTCTGCGGAATGGGGACTGCAGTGCAGAGGGGGAAGGGGCCGTCTCTGCGGTGGTGCCAAGCCGGTTCCTAGCTGGAGTCTGTGGGAAGTGCAGCAGCCTCCGGACCATCTGGCTGCGGCACGTGGAGCGGCGGCACAGGCGTGCTGCGTGGGGGCTGCGGCTGCCTGTGCCAGCCATGGGCTGGCTGCGGCCGCATCGCCCTTCCCGTGATGCTGCCCATGGCACCCGGCACCCATCACTGTGGTGCAGAGCCTACGCGGGCAGCACGGGCACGCTCTGCCCCACAGCAGCCCAATGAGGTGTCTCTTCCTTCTGTATTCCCAAAGCTGTGGCTGCCCCGTCCCTGGCAATGTTGGATGGGGCTTGGAGCAAGCTGCTCCGGTGGAAGGTGTCCCTGCCTGTGGAAGGAGTCCCTGCCCATGGCAGGGGTTGGAGCTGGTGGAGCTTTAAGGTCCCTTTAACCCAACCCAGGCTGGGATTCTGTGATTCCATCACGTCTGATGATGTGCTTGGGGATGTTATTGCAACCTGTGTTCAGTTGCTGTTATCCCGGTGCACTCGATGTGCTGCCTGTGGTGTGCCTGTGCGCACACCCACGTGCTTTTTGCTGTTAGCAGTTTCTAATCCTGCATCAGTATCTCAATGAGGGAAGGGTAAAGTGTTCCCTGCTCCGAGCGAGTGACCTGTAAAATA
This sequence comes from Loriculus beryllinus, assembly GCA_039877255.1. NCBI lineage: Eukaryota > Metazoa > Chordata > Aves > Psittaciformes > Psittacidae > Loriculus > Loriculus beryllinus. The sequence continues at coordinate 20,933 of JBCJKH010057046.1, read as the reverse complement.
AGCTGGCATTTGCCTTTTCAGCAGTGCGCCGGGAGAGTGTTCCTTTGTTGGGTCTGTTTCTTTTTCCAGCTGAAACAGCGTCTGTCCTGAGCGATGCCCTTGCTGAGTGCTGGTGCTTAGCAATGTTCTATAGCCCAAAACCCCACTGCAGAGCAGGGCGGTGGGGTGGCTCTCCTCTGCCTTCCCAGTGTGGCTGGGGCAGCAGCAGCTCTCACAGGGTTTGGGAATGGCTCTGTTCTCGCTCCACCCGTGAAGGCTGGGAGGAGGCCCAGGTTAAGGGCAGTGATGTGCCCCGTGTGCTCCCCCGGGCTCTGCTGCACATTTTGATGTGTTTATGTGTTTTCCCTGCTGGAGCAGGAAGAATTGACTCACCCACTTGCCAGTGATGTTCCTGTGAGCGCGGTGGGATTCTTCCTGTTCTTACAGCTGAGGTGGGGAGCACCAGAGACAAAAGGATTTCCGCAGCCTCCTTGGGAGGAGAAGGAAGCGGGCTCCTGCAGAACCGCTTTCTGTGGGTCTGGGAGCTGACCCCACTTTCCTGCCCTGGCTGTGGGCACACCAGGTCCTGGTGAGAGCCGGTGGCTGCGGCCCCTTGGGACGTGGGCCCTGGCACTTGGTGGCTGCTGACTGAGGTGGGGACAGATGAGGCTTTGCCCCGAGCTGCAGGGACGTGCTGGAGGGACTTGTTCTGCCCATGGAAATGGGAGCAGGTCCCCTTCCCATCTACTGTTGGATCCCTGGAGAAATCAAGCCAGCTCCCTTCTGGCCCACCTATTAACTAATTAGATTTAATAAGGAGCTAATCCAGTGTGTGGCTGGTGCCTGAGGCAATCTGTGCAGTGTCTGGCTGGGGGCTCTGCCAGCACCCTCCGTCCCCATGGCAGGACCTCCCTTTCAGTGACCCCCTCCCAGCCTTCTGCTCTGCTAATGGTCATTGCCTCTGTCAGGAGCAAATTTCTTCTGGATTAGCATCCCCTAAATCGATTAGCTGTCTCGGGCAGGGCATTTAATTCTAATGAAATGTGATTCCAGGCTCCAGTCGATGAAATATTGTGGCCGAGGGTAAAGTAACCTGGGCCTTTCTGTGGGTTGTTCCAAGGGGTGGAGAGGAGGGAAACCAAAAAGGCTCGGGGGAGAAATGGCGATTACAAGGCAGTGCATTGCACTATCACAGACTTACCTGTGATCCCCAGCGAGGGAGCTGAGGGATAATGAGGAGCTGTGAGTAAAGCATGGCATTTACATCTTGCTTCAGAGCTCACTCACAGGCACAGGGCTGGACGCATTTGCACAACCTGCCTGGAGCAGCAGCAAGGGGACAGCTTGCCGGGGGTATGGTGGGGTAAATGCTGTATCAGAATCCTTGTTGCCTGGGAGAAATTGGGAATATTTTTCATAGTTCCAGGCTTGGAGCTGCAGGGCAGTCGATCTCTGGATGTTGACATCCCTCTCCGTGTGACAGCGCCGTTCCCAAATGCCTGGTTGTGGCAGGGGATTTTCGCTGCTGCTTCCTCACATTTTTTGCTTGGCTGCTGGCTGCCGCTGGGAATGCCGGCCGGGGCGGTAGTTTTCCATTCCATTACTGCGTCCCTGAAGTTCTCCAGGCACTTAAGCCCTCACCTGGTGTTTGCTCTTTTGGCGCATCCCACCTCTGTGTTTGAGCACTGGATGTTTACTCTTGGTTTTATCCAGAGCCCTTGTCTGCTGCCTCCTGAGCTCCCGGCCGCTGCAGGTTGGGATGGACTGGGGGGTTCTGCCGTAGAACACCACCAGGATGTGAACAAAAATAAACACAGGGCAAAGTGCCAGACATGGCGTTTGGTGAGGAAGTGGAGAAATCTCCTTGTGTTTGCTGCTGGGTACATAAAGTGCTCTGTGTGTTCAGGGCCAGCACAGGACGGCGGTGGCACCCCAAGGTGTGGATGGGCTGTGTTGGTTGTGCCCCATGAGGAGCCACAGGCAGCGATGCTCTGGGGGCTGTGGGAGGACTGGGATGTTGCCACATTCACGCACAGCACCAGGAAGCCCCCTGAGAGCTCAGTGTGGTGCTGGTGGGTTGGAGGGTGGCTGTGCCAATCTGGTGTGCTGATGCCACACAGGGTGATGCTCAGCCTGCAAGCTGCTTTCTAGGGTGTGGGTACCCAGCTTTGGGCTCCTTCTCTTCAGATACCATCCCAAGGGCTTTACAGTGGTTCCCAGACAATGCAGGGAGGGCTTTGCCTGCAGGCAGCTGCCCTGTGCTCCTTGCTGGGAGGATGCCGTGTGCTAGGAAGTGGCTCCTGCAGCTGCAGACATCTGTCTGCTCAGCATCTCCCAAGCGGGGAGCCTTTCAGCGTGTCGTTTGCATCACTCATGGGGTTTGTGTTCTTCCTTGTCCTGATTGCAGGAACAGGTGTCTCGCAGCGCTCCTCAGACCCGGACCATGAGGCTGCACCGCAGCAGCTCCTGCGTCTCTCAAGTCTGTTTGTCCTCCCCAGCATCACCTCTGCCTGCTCATCTCCTGTGCTAGTGAACCCAGAGCTGCGGCAGGTCATTACACACCTCCTTCCTCCCCACAAAGAACCCAGTTAATGCAGAACCAGGCAGGGCTGAGTGATGCTGAGCACTATACAGTGTGCTTCGCTTTGCGGTGGCTACTCCTGAGAAATCCTGTTTGGGCAAGCAGAGAAAAAGGCCTGGAGTTTCCATGCAGGGCAGGACAGATGGGAGCCTCCCTGAATCTTCCTTTCCCGAGGGATGGAGAGGTTGTCAAGCCCATTGCTATCTGAGGGTTCATATGCATTGAAGTGAGGGTTCCCTTGGGTGTGACCCTGGGCAGAGGTGAGGATCACTTCATTAATGAAGCTGCTTTGTTAACCCTGCTGCCTTGGCCAGTTACTGTCCCACCAGTGGTGCAGGGGGACAGGCAGAGCCCTTTGCGTGCGCTGGGTTTCTGAAGCATCTCGGCCACGGTGAGATAAAGATCTGAGGAGTGCTAAGAAAAGCTGAACAGGAAGGATGGAGCGCAGCGGTGTCAGCGGCAAGGCAGGCTCTGAGTGTCCAGGAACTGGGAAAGTCAGGGCTGGAGCTGGTCAGAGGAGCTGGGGGGGGACAAGGGTGAGGGCTGTGATTAACCAGCAGCTTCCTCCAACCGGGAGGTGGCTGATGGAAACAGAAGAGTGGCCGGAGCAGCGTGAGTCAAAGGAAGCGGCTTCTTGCCTCCGGGAGCCCTGAGTCCTCACTGCAGGATGTCCTGCTGGATCCAGCAGTGCTCATGGTGTTGTCAGCAGGTCCGTGGTGTTACAGACAGGCTCATGGTGTTGCTGGAGGGCTGATGGTGTTGCCAGCAGCCTGGCTGCCAGCTGCCACCGCTGCAGGCTGTTTTGAGCAGGGTACCAAAACGTTCATTGCAGGTTTGGGCCATTTCTATCAGGGGTGGTGGCAGGAGCAGGCAGAGCCTGTGATGGAAGCCTCGTGCATCTCTGGGGGCCCCACGCTGCTCTGATCTCCCTGAAGCTGTTTTTACTGGTTTAAAGTGTTCTGTGAAGTGGTATCTCTCCCTTGGGGCTGTGATGAGCTGTGCCCAGGGCTGCAACCAGGAGCAGGGGCTGAGTGTTGCAGAAGGGACTACCTTCCCCTGCCCTCCAACATGAGCAATGACCCCAGTCCACGTATTAGGCAGGGGCTTCTCTCTTTTTCTCTCTTAAATCTGTCCCTTTCCTCTCCGAGCACAACCTGCCTGGTGACACATGGGCAAGGCAATCACTGCCAGCAAACTCTCCTTTTCCCCTTCCCCTTCACACAGGGCTGCTGAGGGCAGATACCTCCAACCTCAGCTGCCGTGGACAGTGGGTCACCCTGTGCCCTTTGGATGTGAAACCTCCTCCATCTTCCTGGAAATGAAGCCATCTCTGCAGGATGGTCCTTCTGGGTTGGATCCCTTGGATCCTCAGTGCCTTTCATCAGGAACCTTGGGAAGCTTTGCAGACACGTCCTGGCCTGGCAAGGTTCCCAAGATGACTCCAAATGTTATTGGTTTGGGGGTGGCAGGATGACGTGGTCGGGTGCTGGGCTGGTGGGCAGCGGGGGATAATTTTAGCTGCACAACCGGGCGGCCCTTCCGAGGGCTCACTTTGTATTTCACGAAGCACAGATCTTTTATCTCTTAAAATACCATTGGAATAATTCGTGTCTTCAGTGTGTTGCTCAGACCTGATCCGCTGTTCGAGCCCGGTCAATAGTCCCATTCATCCCACAATGGGCTCTCTGTGCCTCTGGCAAACATTTTGCCATACGAAGCCCGGTGGGTGTGTGAAGCGAGGCATACGGTGATGCCTTGCCTGGGCAGCGGTGCTGCCTGCTCCCGTGGTTGTAGGAAAAGGCAGAGCAGAAGCTGCGGCACCTCCTGGATCTTCAGTCCTGGACAGGTCGTTCAGTTCTTGTTGCTCTGTAGCACATCGGAGCAGTCCTGCAGTGTTTTCCCTTGGAACGTGGTTTGTGTTTGGAAACTTTCCTTGGTGAAAATGAAGTTTGGGGTTTAGGAAGGGGGGATTTGCCCCTCCCAGTGTGTGCTGCTGACAGGAGGAATGGTTCTGTGTTTTGCCTGGAGGCTGTGTGGGGTAAAGGCATTGAAATAGGCTTTGGAGGAGCTGCAAGACCACAGCAGCGATCCTCTCCCTGCCTTGGGGTGTCCCATGTGGGGACTGTGCCCGTTACACCGGTCCTTGGGGTCTCTCCTTGGGTTTGGCACCTTCAAACCTTTATTTCCAGCATGTACTGAGCCAGGGCAGACTTTCCATGGGCTCTAGTGCACAAACACGAGGGCAGAAGCTGCTGCCAGATGTGGGGCGGTCTCTGCTCATCTGGTCTCATGTATTTACTTGAGTGATGAATCAGAGGGAACCTGCCAGCAGCTGCAGTCCTGTCCTAAAGCGCTGATGAACTCCAAGTGCCTGCTGGAGGAGTTCTTTAATAACCAAATCATCACTAATGATGTAAGAAAGCAGCCGGGGGATGGAGCTGGATGCAGAGCACCGCAGCAACGAGCAGGGCTATTGCTGACCTCCACTGGGAAGCGCAGAGGAAGGATCCAAACCTTTTTGGAACCAGTGAAGCATTGACTGATGCTTTCCTGATACTTTGTGCTGACCCCACAGTGCATGGGTCTGTATCAAGGCCACATTGAGATGCTGGTGGCTGCAATGCTGATTTCCAGGCATGAGTGGCTTGTTGCTGGATCCCTGCATGAGCTGTGGGGGCATGGTGTAGTCAGAGCATCCCATCCTCTGCAGCATGGTATGCTGCTTGCATGCATCCGTGGGCCAGATTCAGCACTGACCTTTCCCAGCCTCTATCCCTGGGCATCCCTGAGCACTGGGACATGTTGCATGACCCCACTGCTGTGCCCAAAGCCCTGTCTCCCTGGGTGGTTGCTGGCTGTGGGGCAGACACCATATTGCTGCTTTATAAGCACCCTTGGCAGGCCATAATCCGGCTGTTTTGGTGCTGATTAGAGCGGCTGTTCCCTGGATTACCTGTCCCAGCTGGCTCCTGCCCACCACAGGGTGCTCAGTGCGACTGCTGCAGTGGTGTGGGGCTGTGGAGGTGCTGCTGGGGTGACTGAGTGGGATGTGCCCTGTTCTGCTGTGTCTGCAGCCACCGGTGACCCCAGAACTGCCTTCTCTGGGCTCCTGCAGCCGGGCTGCCTAAAGGGGCTGCAAGAAAGTGCAGAGAAGCTGTGGCTGCCCCATCCCTGGCAGTGTTCAAGGCTAGGTTGGACACAGGGGCTCGGAGCAAGCTGCTCCAGTGGAAGGGGTCCCTGCCTGTGGCAGGGATTGGAGCTGGATGAGATTTAAGGTCCCTTCAACCCAAACCAGGCTGGGATTCTGTGAGGGCTGGAGGCAGATGGACCATGATGTAGATGTAGGTTTGTTTTGAGAAGCTTTAAGGAACTTGGCAAACCCACAAGGGGGGAGCTGGTGGCTTCTGTCCTTGTGGATGGCAGTGGGAGTGTGGTCACCTTCCCACTGTGGGGCTGGGAGCAGTGAGGGGCTGTCGGTGCTGTGGGCTGGGGACAAGGCAGTGCCACCATGGGCAGCCCAGACCGAGGGTCTGCAGCTCCTGCCCTGCCAGGGATGGGACCCAGGACCCTCAATCCCTCTCCCGAGCCTGCTGCTCCCTGCGTTCCCTGCCGCGGGGGAAGGAAGGGGCAGGAGTCTCGGTTCCTGTTGTCCCATTGAGCATTAAATATAGGCTATTAAGCAATTTTCTTTGCAGGAAGTGTAGAAATACCGCGCTGTGTGAGCACAACCCCGTCACACACCGAGAGTGCTGGAACTTGCCTTGCAGCGTGCAACCGGCCTCATCAGTATCCTCTGCTTTCCCCCCCTTGCAGCACTGTTAACCCTTCCCTCCTGGACTCCTCAGTGGGTTTGTCTTTAACATGAACTGTCTGCAGCGCCCTGGCAGAGCGGTTTTTGCTTTTCCCAGCTTAAATAACAAGGTGGTTGCAGAGTCAGCTTTGGGGACAGCCCCTGCTCTCTGAGCCACCAGTTCAACCTTTTCCCTGGCCAGCCTGGGCTTTGGAACGCTCACTGGCGGGCAGCAGGGCCAGGCAGGAGGGGACATCAGCTGAGGTCTCATTTTGATGTGTTGTGGTTGCCCTCCGTGTCCTGTGGTTGTGTTTTCCACCCATCCATCCCAGCCAGGAAGAGCACACACGTGGAGGGACTGCAGTCTCCTCTCAGCCCCATATGAATTCTGATGTAAGGGGGTAGCTCTTGCTGTACATCTGTCCAGGCTTTTCGGTTCCAGTGCACTTTACCTCTGCACTCCTTTTGGGAAAGCCTGGAAGTGTTTTAAACACTGCATGCAAAGAGGGGATCATAGGGATGTTGTACAGAGGTGGGGTGTCCTGGTGAGGAATAAAGGTAAGGAAAGAACTAGAAACTGGTGACCAGGAAGGAGCAGCTTGAGGCAGGGCTGTAGTGAGAGTGGTTCCCCCAGCGTGTCTGAAGCTCCACATGCTGAGTCTCCCAAACCAGGGATGGGATAGATCCCATCGTGCCTCGGTGCTGTATGCGTGGAAGGGGGTTGTGACACCACCACATCTTTCTTTTATAAATGGCCTTTTTCAGTAGTTCCAGATTTCTTTGGAAGGGGCTTTTCATGTTCAAACCCAACCACTTCAGTGTCATTACAGGAACAGCAGCTGCTTCCCAGAAAGATTTAACTCTCAGTAGCTGAGGAGGAGGAGGAGGGATGCTGGGGTGATCCGGCAGGATGCACAGTGGAAGAGGGGCTGACCCCTGAGCCAGGTGTGAGGGAGGAGGGACGGGCAAAGGGGTTAACGGAGGTGGGGATGAGGAGGACTGCAGTAGTGGTCAGGCAGCAGAGGGGAAAGGAATGGTCATGGATGGGGCCATGGGGCAGGATGGTCCCGTGCTGGAGCTGAAGGGAGGGCAGGCTTTGGGGCAGTACATGTAGCAGGGCCACCACTCTGGAGGTGCTGAGCTGGTCCTGTTGCTCGGAAGAGTTTTCCTGGCTCTGTGGTGGCTTTCCCTGCCGTTGCTGTTGCTGATGAAGCCAGCGGGAGACCTTGGAAGCAAAACTCTCCCAGCCCTTGGTGCAGTCCAGCCGGGACTCCCGTGCGGGGTCCAGGGAGGGGGTTACTCGTGCATGAGAGGAAGCAGAAGTTTCTGTCTTGCTTTGTGGGGTTTTGGGTTTGCTCGTCCATGATGCTGGGGAAGAAGCAGGCTCAGGAGCTGAGGGGCACGGACAGTTCCCCATGCACCCTGTGTGCAGTGCAGGAGCTTCGGCTCCTTCCACTGCAGGGGTTTTATCCTAAATCATAGACAAGAAGTGCAAACTTTTAGGATGGGATGGTGGGAGCGTGGCTGGGAATAACAGTGGCACGGGGGGGCAATGGGGCCTCCTTGTTTGCCCCTGAGGTACGGGTGCCCCTCGCTCCTTTTCTGACTGAGCCTGCTGTTAAATTTAGCATCCACTTTGTCCCTGCAGCTTGGCCGTGTTGCTCAGTGAGTGGCTGGTAGCGATGCTCCCTTATCGCTGTCACACCAGAAGTTATCTCCTTCTCCCTCCCTTGCCTATTTATAAGCACCATGGGCCATGGCTGTTGGGTGCTGCCACTTCCAAAGGCTTCTCAGCTTCATCCCTGTGCCTGCTCCCTGTGGCTCCCCAACCTCCTCCTGGCTCTCATCAAGGAGTCGCAGCCCTGGCTGTACATAACATGGGCAGGGTATTGCTGGGTCCCGCAGTGTGTGGTGGGGAGAGCGTGGCTGTGGCTGATGGTCAGCACAGAGCTGCAGGAGAGGAAACGGCTCCTTAAGTCATTAACGTCATCCTTGTTATTACTGCGGAGGAGCAGGAGGCTGCTGGCCCTGGGACCGGGTTAAGGTCCCCGAGCCCTCCGGCTGCCCCGCCGAGGGAAGGGGCTGCTCTGCTCCAGCAGCAACAGCACAGGAGAGTGGGGACTGTGCCCATGGGTGCTGTCAGCCGGACCCTTCCCCTTGTGTCCTGATGTACCTGAGATCTGCTAGGGGCTGTCCTGGTGCCTCTGGTGCCCTTTGCCAGCTTTACACCATCGGTGCTGGAGCAAACCCTACCTGTCCTGTGAGTCCCTCTTTTAAACACTAACAGAAGCTACCCCAAACCCCGCAGGGTCTGCTCCTGTTGCTGCAGGTGGAGGCTGTGAAAGTGCTCTGCTCATGGGTCCCCATGGCCATGGTCCCTTCGAGAAGCCTCTGCTGTGCTTTTCCATCGGGAAGGCTCCCAGTGCTTTCCCTCTCCCTGCCTGGTTTGCTGGGTGGTTTCCTGCTGCCTTAGGAAGCAGTGGCGTGAAGACAGTGGGACTGAGCTGTGGGCAGGATTAGTCCCGGAGCTTTATGCAGTGACACTCTGAGAACAGCTTTAAGGCCTGGAGAAAGCTTATCCCATGGGAAAAGCAAAACCCCTTGAATTCTTTTGCGGTTGGCTGTTGGTGTTCAAGAGGAGGAAAGGGGCTTTGTGTGCACGCATGTGTTTTCTACCTGTGTTTGGGAGAGGGAAAAAGAAACGCTGAGTTTTTGGACTTTGAGGGAAGAAATGCACAGGGGGATGAGCACTGCATCTTCTACTGCAGTCCCTCGTGTTGCTCAAGTCCATGGTCCCCTCCAAACCTGTGGCCTTGCAGTGCCCAGGATCGTGTGTCTGCATGTGCTGGGGTATGAGGTCAGCCTGAAAAGCCAATCCTGGATCCGCTCAGGTTGCTGCAAGTAAGAACTTAATAGGCTTCAGATCTCAGAGGGAATCTGCAGCTTGGAAAGCAATAAACCTCTGCATTACCACCCGAGTGTGGGGACTGCCTTCAGCAGGGATGGATGCCTTCAGCATCACTGCCACTGCCCCATGGTGCTGTGGGGTGTCACAGCATGGTGTGAGCTCCTGCATGGTTCTCATGGTGCTCTGAGGTGTCAACTCCTGTGGTGGGACCCCCACAGAGCCCTGACACTGGCGTGGGTGCAGGAGAAGGGCAGTGCTCTCAGGGCTTACCTGATGATGGGCCCCTCCATGGGGACTCGTGGCTGGGATTACTGCCCTCCTGCATCCTGTTGTTGGTGGGCTCTTTCCTTTCCTAACGAGTTTCCTCTCCTGCTCCCTGCAGACCTGTCGGCAGCCAAGCGCAAGTTTGCTGACTCCCTCAATGAGTTTAAGTTCCGCTGCATTGGTGATGCTGAGACGGACGATGAGATCTGCATAGGTGAGTGCTGGGGCTTGTGCCACGGGAGCACTGAGGCCATGCTCCAGACCCCTGAGCTCAGCAGGGCATGGGGAAAAACTAGTGGAAGGTGTCTCTGCCCATGACAGGGGTTGGAACTGGATGAGCTTTAAGGTCCCTTCAACCCAAACCAGTCTGGAATTCTGTATTTCTCCTGATTCAACATCAGCAAAACCTTGCTAAGGAAATCGGTTGTCGCTTCTTGGCCTAAATCAATCCCTGCCAAATAGGAGAGCAAGAAGATTGCCTGTATCTGAATCCATCTAGATTATCCTTCCCTTTTGTACTGGAGAGCAGGGATCTGGGGTTGTGGTTGTGGCTAAATGAACTGTGAAAGGTTGTGATTGGAAGGAGAGGAGCAGCAGCCTCACTGGTGGCTGCAGCACAGGACCCATTAGGAGCCAGCAGCACAGGGCCTGGCTCCACCATAGAGCTTCTCATGGTGCAGGGTGGCAGCTTCAGGCGCTTGGCTCCATGTTATCCTGCTTCTGCCTCAGCTGAACTTTGAGAGCTTACTGTGCACATCATCTGGAGCCTGGAGAGCAAATGAGCTTTAGCCCTGACTTAACGTTGCTTATTTATTTGTGCCCAGTCTCTCAGCAAAAATAGCTTTATCACCCGAGCCCCCTGCTGTGATGCACACACTGGTGAGCTGCCCCTTGTGTGCTGAGCACACTGAGGTCAGTGCTGAGCCATAGGGCTGTTTGGTGCCTGGCTGTTGGATAGGGCAGGTTTGAGGTGAAGATGCAGTGTTCCTTTGTGGAGGAGGCAACACGGTGCTGGGGACGCTTCCTGACAAGCTGCTTCTGTAGGAAGCTTTTCTAGGGGGAGAGCAAAGGTGATAAAACCCCTCAACCAACCAACCCTTCAAAACACAAACCAAGCCTCATGTTTGGTCCCTCTCTCTAAAGTACAACGTTAAACACTGACTGTGCTGCTGTGTCCCTTCCAGCCAAGTCTCTGCAGGAGTTCGCCACGGTGCTGCGGAACCTGGAGGACGAGCGGATGCGCATGGTACGGGCATGGGGCAGGTGGTGACACCGGAGCACTGTGCCTGTGGGCCCAGGGGGGAGAGCAGAGGGAGGGGAGGGTGAATTTGGTGGGGGAACAGTTGGAGAGCATCAGTGTCTGGCCAAAGGATGATGGTCACTGCTGGGGTGAGGCGCGGGTTTGGCACAAGCGGGGCTGCGGTAGGGTTTGTGGGGGGCAGGCTGTGGAGCCACACGGGTGTGCGGGGCTGGGCTGGGCAGTGCTGGCGGCTGAGCTGTGCCTGTCTGTGCCCCCAGATTGAGAACGCCAGCGAGGTGCTGATCACGCCGCTGGAGAAGTTCCGCAAGGAGCAGATCGGGGCTGCCAAGGTGAGCTGCTGCTGCTGCTGCTGCTGCTGCACCGGGCTGCTGCCTGCTCTAGGATACAGCCCAGGGCTGCTCGTGATGGCTATGGGGATGCCCAGGCCCTGGTGCGCTGCAGGGTGCTGGGCACATGCACTGTAGGAGATGGTTTGCTGCTGCAGGATGGACAGGGCAATGGCCCAGCTCCTTGGAAAGTGCCTCAGTGTTTTGAGTTCACCACAACCAAGTACATGCCAAGGGCCAGGAATCACTTGCCAGTCAAAGTCAAGTGATTTTCCTTACTCCAAGCAAGAATTAGCATTATCTTAATGTGGTTCCATTTGCCTGAGCCCCGCTGCTCTGTGCTCCCCACCCTGGGATGTCAGTGGGCAGCTGCACAGGGATTTGGGTGGCTTCTGGCAGGATGGGTGAGCCTGGGAGGCACCAGGGTGGCTGTGAGACAGCCCGGCCCCCCCTTGCTTTCCTGTCTTTGTTCTGGAATTAAACCCTGTGTCTGCGGCTCTCCTGTTGTTATAACAACCTGCTGCTGCCTGCAAGAAGCACATGCCAGCCCGCGGGGCCGTGTTCGCATGGCAGCGCTGTGCTAGCTCTGGGGGCAGCCCTGCATGACAGGGCTGTCCTGGTTCACACAGCTGGAAATGAGGACACAAAGGGGTCAGTCGGAAAGGAGCTGGTTGTTAGCAGGTGTCAGAGGTGGGTTTCATACTAACTGATGCTGTGGGGATGCTGTGGATCCTCACAGCTCTCCAGTGTTGTGTTCACCATCACACTTCGTGTTCTGCTTTGCAGGATGCCAAAAAGAAATATGACAAGGAGACTGAGAAGTATTGTGGTGTCCTAGAGAAGCACCTAAACTTGTCTTCTAAGAAGAAGGAATCCCAGCTACAAGAGGTGAGAGCAACCTCTGGTTTTCCATGGTTGGCTGTAACTGGGGTGAGCTTTTTGAATGCTTTACACAGTTCGTAGCATTGGTTCTCTTGGCTGTAAACTCATTTTCCCCTCATTCTGGCTGTGAGTGGTGGGTTTTCCCCTCTGCCTGTAATCAAAGGGGTCAAAGATGTTTTGGTGAGTGACTTGGATTGATCCCAGAATGGATAGCAGTCAAAAAGGAGGAAGAGTTTATAATTAAAGAGTGTGACAGAAAGAACTGGTTCTGCTGCAGGCTTCTCTTGTGCCAGCAGAGATCATGGATGTCTGGCTTCCTTCTCTGAAAGTGGCTGCACTGGCTTGGGGCTTCCTGGGAGGAGTGATCAGGCTTAGTGCCTGTAAACTGCTTTGGGAGCCTATTACTGACTTGGGACGTAGTCAGCTGCTGTGCCAAATGCTCTTACTGGATGAGAATGCTGAGTTCTCTATCACTTCTTCCAAGTTAGGAATTTCTTGCTTTGGCCCAGCGATGGGTTGGTCCCTGCAGGATGCCCTTAGGGTCGGAGCCCTGTGCAGCAGGGCAGTAGCATGAGGTGTGGATGCAGGCAGTGGCTGGGTGCAGGATGCAATGCAGGATGCTGTGCGGGATGCAGGCAGTGGCTGGGTGCAGGATGCAATGCAGGATGCTGTGTGGGATGCAGGCAGTGGCTGGGTGCTGCTGCGGCTGGCTCAGGCTGAGCAGCGCTGGCGGCTGGTGCCACCTGCCGGCACTTTCCACCAGGGACAATGATTTGGTGTTGGCTGGAGGCAGCGGGAGGCTGGAGCCTGCTCCCAGGTTCAGGTGTTGGGGCGGTTTCCCATGGTTTTGGTGGCTCAGACCCCTCCGAGGAGACCCTGCCTTTGGAGGAGAACCCAGTATGAAGGATGTGAAACCTGGATGTGGCAGTGCTGGCCCCATCCAGCACCTCCCTTGGGCTGCTGCCCTGTCCCTGCCTGCCAAGGGTTTCCATAGATGTGTGTGAGAAGAGCTGCCGATGTGACGGCAGTGTTTTAGGGAAGCCAGCACCACCCATTAGTGAGCAGCCCAAGCCTGAGTAGACGGGCTCATGTCCTAAGAGCCTGTGTCTGGGAAATGTGGTGTTTTCTATTTCCTAACCTCTTGCTCTCCACATCTGGAGGGTGATAGTGGCCACACGCGCAACTGCTGCGATGAGACAGGGAGAGGAGGAAGCCCTAGGAATTCTCTGCTGCTTTGGCTGTTGTCCAGTTAAATAACACAGGGTTGGATGTGCTGCTTACCTCCTGGCCAAGTTATTCGATTGCATCGTATTTTCTACTTTTCAGAACTCAGCCTTCTGAGTACCTCAGCCTGTGTGCTATGGGCACGCGGCATGACTGCAGGGACAGAGCATGGGGAAAATGGGCCTTTTCCTGGTTGTGTCATGTGGAAAACTGGGAATAAGCCACTGCTCAAGTGGCAGTGGGTGTTTGCAGCCGGGTTGTGCAGAGCAGGGGCCACTCTGGTGTGCTCTATGCAGTGTCACTTGCAAGCATAGCAGCAACCTGTGCTGGGGATACCTGTGTCCCGCACCTGCGTCCGCTGCAGCAGCTCCATGCTGTGAGCATGATGAGGTTGTTTTTACACTCTGGGATTAGGGCATGTCCCTGGTTTTGCTCATTGGGCTTTAGCTTCAAAGCAGAGGGGATTTGCTGTCTGCTGACACACTTGCTGGCAAGGGCTGTGGGACACATTTACCACCCCAGTTTGGCCCCAGAATGCATCTCCTGTTGCGGTGCTTTCCAGAAAGCAGAGAATTGCCTTTTATTATGAAGCGTGCAGCAGCTTCTTGTTTTCCTCACTTCTGGTGCGTGTTTTTCTACCCAGCTGCCAGGGAGGTGAGAACGTGAGTCACCAAAAATGTTTTCTTTCAGCTGAAGAAAGAGCCTGCTTATGTGAATCAGGTTTATATTTAATCGCTGAGCCATCTGTCCAGCCCTGGATTGGGGTCTGGAGTGGAATTGGTTCTGCATGGACACATTCCCGTCAGAGCCAGATGCTCTCTAGTTGCAAGGCCAAGTGCTCCTGGTGGTGACTTTGTTCCCTCTGTCGCTCCCTCGTGCCCGCAGGCAGACAGCCAGGTGGACCTGGTGCGGCAGCATTTCTATGAGGTCTCCCTGGAGTACGTGTTCAAGGTGCAGGAGGTGCAGGAGAGGAAGATGTTTGAGTTCGTGGAACCTGTAAGTGAGCGCTCGCACAGCCTCAGCCTGCAGATGAGGGAGGATGGGGGCGCATGGGGGGCACCCCTGTGGTGGGATGGGTGTGGGGCTCCAGCCCCTCTCTCAGGGGGAGGTTTGGGGAGAGAAAGTGCCCAGGTGAGTCCCCAGCACATGGAGCTGTGAGCTCGGTGGCCATGTGCATGGAAACGTTCCAGATCTCTGTTGTGGGGAGCTGGACTTGGGGGCCTGTGGCAATTAAAGTCGATTTGCTTGACTGGGGAAGGAAAGAGAGGACTGTAACTGACATTCCCAGGGGAAAAAGAGTGCAGGAGTGACAGAAATAGGGGGAAGAAACATTTTCCAAGATCTACCTTTGCCCAGGTGTTGTGTCCTCTAAAGCTCCTTGGGGAAGTGCCAAACCTCCCAGCTCTTGCAGAGGTAACTCCTGCTGAGCGCAGAGTAAGTCAGTGCTATGAGAGGTGCAGTGCAGGGGATGGCACTGTGCTGCCTGCTTTGCTCAGCACCTCCCAGCTCTGCTGTCAGTGACCATGGGGTGGGGTGATACAGGGAAAGGAGACAGAGGTGGGCAGGGGCTTGACACGGCTCGGGGGGAGGGAAGCACAGACTTGGATTTGGGAGGAGGTTTTGGAAGTGAAACAAGGAACAGGGCATCCTCCTCGGGGCTGCCAGCAGGTCCCTCTGCCTTGGGAGCTGCAGGGATGCTGCCCTTGGCAGCAGGGGCTCTAGAAGCAGCTCTGGGTCTGTACTGACCGTCTCGATCTGTTTTACCCCAACGCAGCTGCTGGCCTTTCTGCAGGGGCTCTTCACCTTCTACCACCACGGCTACGAGCTTGCAAAGGACTTCAGTGACTTCAAGACAGAGCTGACAATCAGCATCCAGAATGTAAGTGTGCCCTGTGCCACTGCACTGCGAGCCTTGTGCCGCTGCGCTGCATACCCTGTATCGGTGCCACTGCACTGTGTGCTCAGTGCTGGGACTGCCCTGCAGAGATGTTGATACACTTTGCTGCAGGTTTTACTCTCCTGTTCCTGTGTGCCGCCAAGCAAAGGCTCTGACTGCGCTGGTGAAAGCAAAGTGGGTTTTGTGCATAACACTTACATGTATACACAGCCTCATTCCCTATGGCACTCCACACGCGAGGCCCAGCCCCCTGGGAGCCAGCCAGCAGGCAGGCATCGTGCCCTGTGGTTTTAGTGAGTGTTTCAGACTGTTCTGCAAGTGTCCCAAAACACTGTTCCTTCTGGAAAGTGCTGTGCTTTTTGCCATCCCAGTCTCCAGGCTGTGGAGTGGAGCCATGGCCAGTGCACGGTTGGTGCCTGCACGTTGGACATGTATTCAGGGCTTTGGAGTGTTTCCCTGCCCATGGCAGGGCTTGGAACTGGATGAGCTTTAAGGTCTCTTCCAACCCAAACCGTTCCATGATTCTCTGTTGGCATTGCACCTTCGCTTTCCTCTCTGGTTGTGGAATTACTCTTTTTCTCCCAAGGACGCCGCAGACTGGCTTCATTCTTTTGAAACAAGTTCTTCACAAAACTCCTACCTCAAACAAGTTCCAGTTGTTGCAGTACTTTTCGTTTAAATCTGGGCCCAAGAAGAAAACCATGACTGATAATGGGCTCCCCATGTCCCATTGCCCACTGTGACCCAGCTCTGGGGTCCCTCACTGCAGTAGACATTCCTGTTTTCATTTGCAGACAAGAAATCGTTTTGAAGGAACAAGGTCGGAGGTTGAATCTTTGATGAAGAAGATGAAGGAGAACCCCCATGAGCACAAAAACATCAGCCCCTACACAATGGAGGGTTATCTCTACGTGCAGGAGAAACGTAGGTGCCAGGGTGGTGGATGCTGCCAGGGCAATGTGGGGAAGGGGGTTTATTGGGTGTGGGGCATGAAGGCTGATTCAGCAGGGTACAAAATCCATGAAAGAAAGGGACTGGCCCAAGGGGTGGGATATAAAGGTGGGAATGTGGGAGCCAGGTTCTCCCTGAGAGGGAAAATCACTGCCAGTGCCTGGGAAGAGTCTTTCCCCTGCACAGAATGGGGTAATGATGCTTAATCCACTTGTGAAGTCCAGCAAGAGCCATGGGTGCAGAAGTCTGTCGTGTGAGGTGATTGTTAAATGTAACTGAATGGGAGGGCATTGAAGCTGTCCCAGTTCTGGGAATAACAACTGTATTTGCTCTGTAGGTCACTTTGGGACGTCCTGGGTGAAGCATTACTGCACATACCAGAGGGAATCGAAGCGGATCACAATGGTGCCATTTGACCAGAAATCCGGAGGGAAAGGGGTGAGTGCTGGGAGGCAGCAGGGCTGCATCCCGCGGCACGGTGGAGCTGCGCACTGCCCTGGGGCTCACACTGAATGTTGTCAGCGAGGTGACACAAATGCAGGTCAAGTGGGTCAGGTTCATTCGAGGCTGAGCGGGTGCCACATGGAGAGTTAATTCTGCGCCTTGTTTAAACCCCAAACCAAAGAGAGCAGCCAACCAGAGCTCACATTGCTGCTGGCTGCACACAGCTGTTTGTAGGGACCAGGTTGCAGCAGCTGCCACTGGGCTGAGAATGGGCCTTCTCCCTCTTCTTTTCAGGTCGGTCCCCTGAGGTTGTAGCAGTTCCCGTTGGTGGAGGTGGTGGTTGGGGCTGGGAGCACAGTGGGGTCATGCCATGTGCACCCACCATGCTCCAGCTCCAAGGATGCCTGCTCCCATGTCCCTGGGTCTTGCTCCACATCCTGCTCCTTATTTTGCTCCTTCCCCAATGCCTGTGACTTGGCCGATGAAGTTGTTTTGGTTTAGACATAGCCACAGGAGCTCCCCTCAGCCCCAAGGGGGTGAGGAGGAGCAGGGGGAGCAGTGATGGGGAGGTCAGTGCACACCATGTGCCCTGCTGCTCCCAGGGCAGTGTAATCCTGGCTGTGGCCAGGGCTGGCTTCGCTCCTTTGCACAGCACAGCAGAAGCCCCAGAGTGTCCCCAGCCAGTGCCATTTACAAACATCATCCCTTGCAGAGGAGCACCTTGGGCAGTGGGAGAGGCTGCTTCCTGTTGGCAAAGGGACCCGGCTGAGGGGAAGCAGCTTCCAAAGCTCATTTCCTCTTGCCCTGGAGCATCTTCATTATGACCCAGCACTCAGATACCCCAGCTCTGTAATTGCCAGCAGCTGCACTGTTTTTCGTGTGGTCTTGTCCCATTTCACTGCTTTTCCTTGCACCCTGGAGTGCTGCCAGCACAAGATTGAGATAGTGAGATGCTGGTGCAGAGCCTGGAGCACAAGTGTGATGGGGAACGGCTGAGGGACCTGAGGGTTTCTGTCTGGAGAAGGGAAGGCTCAGGGGGGACCTGATGGCTCCCTACAAGTGCCTGACAGGAGGATGGAGCCAGGAGGGTCTGGGCTCTGCTCCCAAGGAACGAGGGGTGGGACAGGAGGAAATGGCCTCAGACTGTGCTAAAGGAGGTTTAGATGGAGATGAGGAACAATTTCTTCCCTGGAAAGGTTGTCAGGCATTGGAACAGGCTGCCAGGGCAGGGCTGGAGTCACCATCCCTAGAGGTATTTAAAAGACGTGTAGATGTGGTAGCTGGGGACATGGGTTAGTGGTGACCTTGGCAGCGCCAAGTTAATGGCTGGACTTGATGCTCTTAAGGGTAATTTCCAACCTAATCGATTCTGTCATTCTGAATATGTTTCCTGGAAAAGTGGTGATGTGAGGGAACAAGGTGGTCAGGCCGGGTGTCAGCGCACAGAAGTGGTTGTCTCCAGGCACTCGCTCAGAATTCATTTGCTATTGAACCATCAGTGCATTTTAAAACTCGCAGGAGGAGAAATGCCCGCGCTGGCTGGGCCTGAGCAGGGATTTCCTCCAGCAGAGGACAGCAGTGCCCGCAGATCCTGCCGGATCGCTGCTCTGCGGCTGGGAATCCAGCGCGGCTTGGATGCAGATGCCTGGATGGGAGAATGGTTTTGTTGTTGCGTTGTTATTTAATAAACATTTTAAGGCGTGTTTGCTCCCGTTAGGAGTTCTTGTTTGCAGAGTTCTGCCAAAAATGCAGCCTGGAGTGAAGGCTGACAGCCAGGTCCAGGAGGCATTGCTCAGCAATGGAAAATAAAGCTGACTTTACTGCCCAAAAGTTGTGGTTCAACGCTCCCTGCCTGCCCAAACGTGCATCACGTGGTGCTTGATACAGAAATGTGATCGTGTGCGCTCTGAAAGGAAGGCTCCTCATGGAAGGTCCTGGACTAAATGTGTTTTCAGGGGTGAAAAGGCAAGTCCTCGTGTCACGTATCCAAATCTGCGTTTCTAACAGGCTGATACTGCCAAATCCCTCCAGGTTTGACTGTGGCCATTGAAAGCTCAGCGGGTGCTGGCGACAGGCACATGGGTGGCTGGTTGTTCTCACCCTGAGCGCGGATTTTGTCTCTCCTCAGGGAGAAGATGAAGCTGTTATCCTCAAATCCTGCACGCGGAGGAAAACTGACTCCATCGAGAAGAGGTTTTGCTTTGATGTAGAAGCTGTGGATCGGTGAGTGCCAAGGGGTGTCACAGCCCTGGTCAGCAAAGGGATGCGCATGGGGTTAGGATGCACTCCTCTGCTTGGCTTTTCCTGAGTTCTTGTGCAGTTCCCATGTTTCTCTTCTCCTTTAGCTATACCTTTGTGAATGGAAAGCATTAGTCCATGGAAACTCTTCCAGCCAGGTGCTCTCAGTACATTGAGTGAGCGCTCTGGTTTACAAGGTGCTGAGTTTACTCAAGTGTCTCTAACATTAATGGGTTTTAGCTCTTGGGCAGTCTCTGGCCACGTAAAGTAAATGGTTGCAAGTATGGAAAAGATGCTCCGTGGGTGTTTTGGCTGGGATGTGCCACCTCTTTCCAGCATATGTGTTGGAATAGCTTCAGCTTTTGTGCTGCAGAGTGGCTGTGGCTGAATGGTGCATACTGGAAGTCTGGCTTGTGCCTCCAGGTACTTTAAATTCACTTCTTTTTCCTGAAGGAGTAAAATGCTTTCCAATGGGATTTATCATGTAGCAGCTGAATCAGATGTATGTGTGGATTCAATCTATAGCGCCTAGGAATGAGAGCTGTTACCATATCTAATTAGCATCATGAACAGCTTAGATATATAAACAGGAAAACCAGGCTGGTGCTGCTATTCCAAGTGGATTAGTCACTGCCTCCTATCTTCCTCACTGCAGGAAGTTTATGTGGTTTGCAGCAGCCCACTCCAAAGTCACTGAACGTCTGTGCCCTCTCAGTTGTGTGCCTGGTTGTGGTCCAGCTGTCCTGCGGGAATGCCCAGGAGGTCTTGGGAAAACCCACGTTCATTGAATCCTGAGGTGGTGAATAACACTGGAATAACCCGGGGTTATTCCACCCTGTGCTGCTGCAGCGGCCCAGAGCCAGCGCAGGGCTGGGAGGGGTTGGGCTGATGGAGCTCTGCCTGTGTTGGCTGAGGGATGAGATAACCCTGGGGCTGCCTCCCACTCTCTGTGCTTTCCTCGGGAAGCTGCAGTTTTTCTGCTGACTTGGGGTTTTTTTTATGCCCTGAGGATATTTTTTTAGCTAATGTGAAAATCACAACAAAGCCGGGAGAAGACGCCAGCCACCACAATGGCGTTGTGCTGCAGCGTGTGCAGAGGCAGCGGAACCTTCCCTTGGTGGCTGGAGCCTGCCAGGCATGGGATCAAGAGCTACTCCAGAAATATGCCTGCTAAATGTAAATAATGGCAGGGGAGTGGCAGAGGCGGGGAAACCTGAGGCACTGCTCCTTTCATGAGCACGTTCCTGCTGCAGGAGGACAGTGAGAGCAGAAACCATGGGTGAAAAGGCAGGCTTTTGCCCCAGATACAGGCAACTATTTGTGTTTTTGCATGAGAATTTGTCATTAGTTGTCTAAAATAATGGTTATTTCCAAATCAGTTGAGCTAAGAGGGAAAGGAAGCAACAGGTTTTGCCACGGCCAAAAGAGAATGTGATGTGCCCACTCTGTCTCCCCCTTCCCAGGCAGACATGCTGAGTGCTGGGGGATCCGGACACCATCAGGGCTTCAGGTGATGCTCTGGTGGCCAGGCTTTGCTGGAGATGACCTTCATCAGCCTGACACTCATGGTTTGGGCTGTTGTACAGAGCAGTGTGCATTGGCGTGGATTCCCTACCAGCCTGGGGTTATTGGGCATTGGCAGTGCCTGGGTATCACCCTGCAGCCATTCTGCCGGAGCCTGGCCCACCCTCACCACGTGGCCATGGGCACTGTGGGTGACCTCAGCTCCTATGCAGAGGTGCCCGGTCACAGCCAGGGTTGCTGGGGCTCATCTGGGCACCATTGCTTGGGAGAGCCTTGCCTGCTCTGGGAGGTCAGCCTGCTGGGGCAGTGGGAGGGTAACGCCTTCAGAGGCATTGCTTCAGCCCACTCTCCACCCAATCCCTCTGACCACAAATGATAGGTTATCTCTGGCCAGAGGCGAGCTGGAGCGGTGCCTGTGTCTGGTTTTGCAGAGTGGAGCATGCTGATTTGTGCAGTGGGCTTTTGTCTCAGGCTGGGTTTGTTTTGAAGGGGTTGCTTTGGCTTTTTGTGGGTTTTCTTATTTCTCTACTACTACAGAAGTTAGAAACTTGACATCTTGTTCTTCAGCCCTGTGCAGGAAGTCAGGTTGCCCAGAGAAGCTGTGGCTGCCCCAGCCCTGGCAGTGTTCAAGGCCAGGTTGGACACAGGGGCTTGGAGCAAGCTG
>JBCJKH010057045.1:25988-65607 GCA_039877255.1 Loriculus beryllinus | reverse complement strand
ATGAAGCCTTGGGTGGCATGGTTTAGTGTGAGGTGTCCCTGCTTATGGCAGGGGGTTTGGAACTAGATGATCTTAATATTCTTTCCAACCCTAACTATTCTATGATTCTGTGATTCATGCTGAGTACTTGCCAGTATTCTACCACTGCTGCTAATGTCTGTGGTACTGATTTAAGCCCTCAGTCTCTGCCTCAGTTCTTCTCCTCTGAAATAAGAATAATGTGGCTCTATTTTCCAGCAACATATGAAAATAAAGATATAAGGAATTCTGAACCATCGTAAGCATTCTGCTGCTGAGCCCCACCGTGCTTCTGCAAATGCTGCTAAAGGCAGTCAGGGCCCATGAGAAGCAGCAAGAGCTTGTCTTCTTCCAGAGAAGGTAGTGGATGGACTCGTTGAGGGCTGCATGGGCTTACCACTTAAACTATTTCCACTCATTTTCCTGCCCTTTTAAGAAAGAGTATGAAATTTTGGATAAATGTTAGTTATAAAATTCTCACTTTCAGTTGTTGTGGCCCTTGGCTTTTTCTAATGATAGAAAAGGGACTGGACCTTCTGTATGTGTCAGTGGACTTGTTTTTGACCACAAGGTCTGTAAACATAGTCTCCTGTAGAACACTTCTATGCTTTTTTGTGGATAGCTCTTTCTTGTGTCTTCTTCAAGCACAGGACACTGGATGACAAGTAACTTCTTGGCCATGTAATTTCAGATTCGACTTCTCTCAGCTTGACTTCTGAAGCAATACAAAGTGCCTGGAACAGCATGACAACGGCTACATAGAAAAAGCTAGAAATACAAGTTAGCCTATAAAAACGCCAAAAATAAGAAGGTCTGGTAAGAAGCTACTCTATCTGCACTATTCTAACATTATTTAAATGTTTGTAAGGTTTCTGAAGTCTTTTCTCTATATAAGTTTAGGGTGCCTTGACAACATAAATCAGAATTTTAGTATTTAAAACATAGGAAATGAATTGTGTGTAAAATGGAGCTACCCGAATGAACTTTGACAAGAGTTCCTACATGCATTATATATTTTTCATTGTTTTATTTTTTACAGATGTGGATGGTGACTCAGCCACTAATGTAAACTTGTATCCAGATAGCCTTAAAGCATGTATTATTGGCCTGGTTCATAGTAATAATGTAGTTTAGTTATAAAACCGTTTTTGTTGCAAACAACTTTACAAGCTTAAAATATGTATTAAACTACTGAATATATAAGCACCATTTGCATCCATACCTGCAGCACTCTCACATGAAATGGCTGATTCATAGCTGATCCAGAACACACATAAAACTCCTGCAAATATATTTAGGAAAGGAAGTGAAGGCTATTTTAAATTTATGGTGAGCTGGAATTAGAAAGTGCCTACAACAGTGGAACTTAACACACAAACTCCTCCAAGGAGAGAGTATCATATCCTTAGATTTACAGAGTGACCAGAGATTTGATTGGGTTTTGTACTTCCAAAGGACCACCTTTTCCCACTATCACAAGTAGCATGTTGTGCCTTTTGTTTCCTGACCTAACAATAGCATCACTCTCAATCAGCATCTCCAGATTATATAGCACAATCCTGTGTTCTGAAGGTCCCATGTGACCTTGGCCCCACATTTGATCACCTTCACAGTTACTGGCATCAGCCTCTCTGAGTCAAATGTAAAGGCTCAATACCACATTTAAACGCTGTAGCCCACTCTGGTTTAGGGTTTTCTTCTTTTTTTCTTTATGTTCTCAGTTTAAGCTTTTTTCCCTCCCCCTTGCAAGCTCTGTGCCTTTAAGATTCCTCCAAATGGATGTAAATGGCACTTACTAGAAAACCAGAAAATCACTCCCAGATAAAAGCTATCCTCAGCATGTTTTAATGTTCAAATTAGAGTATCCTCCCCAGTGCTAAAATGGGGTTTATAATGGAAATGCTGACGTCCTCACCAGACTCTATACGCCTGTTGCTCTTTTGTCCTGAAAGTTATTAAAATCTAGCCTGGTTGCCTAAGAGACAGGACAGCTACTTAGCAGATATTTAGCCATCAGTAAAAATTAATGTCCTACAATGTATTTATTGGAAAAATACACTTAATTAAGTACTCAAGTTATACAAGCCACCCACTAACTACAAGTGTGTTCTGGCAACAGAAGTATTGCTGATACCGTGGGTCTGTTTCATGATGTTATTTTCTTAAGTAAATGCATTTTTCAGCCTAACAGTTCTTGCTACAGCATATTGATAAGATAACTCTGCACTAAAGGGAGCTATAGTATTTTTAGTCTTCGTTTCCATCTACAAGTAGTTCATTAGTGACACTGTTTTGAGAGTGTCGATTCATTAGGAGTCTTTTCATTAACAGTCTGACAGTTGTATGCAGACAAAAAAAGCCAGGAAAAGTAACAAGGCATTCAGTATTTTCTGCTGTTTCTCTGGTACTTTTATCTTCTGTAATGTCAACAGATGAGCCGGAAGCTTGCAAGGCTGTAGGATTTAAGCTGAACCCAAATATGGGCCAAGGTTTTGGTTTTTTTTCAATTTGAACACTTAATGTGATTTCAGGGGCAAATTTTTATTTTGCATGTGTTAGAGGTTTACTAGACAGCAACTGTATGGGAAAATCAGGTATGAAACTTCTATCTTAAATTGCTTTTAATTGAAGCCTTAAAGGCTAACATGGAAACACAGGGGAAAATATGACTTTTACTTTGTTATTTAAATAGGCTGTTGGCCATATCCCTAAACTTTATATGGCTTTGGATAGATTAGGAGCTTTCTGCTAAGCTATTAAATATGTCATGCTCATGTAAATTCCTAGCAAATATATAAATATGAATTTTTCATTGTTTATAATTGCAATTTAATTGTAGGACCAAATTCCATAGCTTAACATTTATATAGCATTTGATACTTTAAGCATTACACAAATATTAACTAATTAATAAAAACATCTGAGCAGCCCTTCTGAGACTGTCAGATTCCAAAGAACTAAATTCCTCTTCTTGAAAGAGGAACTGTACAAGCAAACACACTGTAAGCCTTTAAATGGCAAATCCAAAATGACACAGTGGGACACCATTTCGTGCCTGAAATCTGAGCACAAAGACTTTATTTTTCCAATATACTTTTTTTTCCTAGTCTTGTAAATAAACACTAGGTAATGACTCCTCTTAAGAAGCAGGGAGGAGGCAGGCCAGAGATGAGCTTGACATTGGCACTTACTTTGTTTCCAGCTGCATATAGTATTTCATTGGAATATAGTATTACATTGACTTATGTATTCATTCAGTCATGAAATTCAACAGGACTTTTCAGTTCTGTCATCAAAAAAAGCAACAAAAACAACAAAGCAAACTGTATGGTTTTGACCTTTGCTCTTCTTGCTGAGAATTCATCAAATGGAATTGTGGCCTTTAAGTCCTTTACAAATTATTTTGGCTCTGAAAGGTCTGGTTTAATGATGCAAAACTATGTGAATACCTCTGCCTTGCAAACAAATTTTGGGAAAAAAATAAGCCAAACAAAAATCATCAAAAAAACCCAAACCAAACCATATTATTTGATAACTTTAAGTTACACTGACCCTTCAGTTTTCCTAGACTCAGGGCTTTGCTTTCCATGATGACCTTTCATTTCTGGTCTTCTCTGTCTCAGTCAAAGAGATGACATTTCATAATACACATGATCACCAAGATGTTATTGCTGTATATTTTTATATTCAGCATTGTGTCTGTAGGACAATCAGGACAAAGCAAATCTCTGCTGTAGGCATATTACAATTTAAGATGGACACAGCATAGCAGAAGATTAGAGTGAGCAAAGGGCAAAAACTGACTTGGGAAGAAGAGAATGTTAACTGGATTTTTCTTCTGAAAATTTTCTCCTTGTAAATTGTCTTTTTGAGAAATAAAAATTCATTTTTATACTTTGCTGTGTAAAATATAAATGCTAATGTATAGCAATTTTTAATATTAGGTTTATTTTCCTTCTCTGTCTTCTGGGGCAACTTGGAGACAATATATTTTTAATCATGGTTTGCCGTTTTGAGAACTGAGCAGGATTCTTATGCATATTTCTCATGAAAAAATGAACATAGAACATATTTTGACAGATTTTTTTTCTGTTTTTGAAAATGTTTCTAAACATGTTTTCTATTTTGGGAGCAGTATCATCCATGATTGCAAGACTGCAGTTATGGCATAGTAGCTGCAATATCATCTTAGGTTTCTTTTATTAGGGAAGTAGCACTAAGGAGAAATGCTTTGATAGCAGGGAGCCTCAGAAAGTTAATGCAAAAAGTAAATTGTAAAAGGGGGGCTGAGGAAATGAAAATTACACTGATATAAGCAGCAGGAATCTCAGAACCCATCAAACAGTTTGATCTGTTGCCATGTTGTCCGGATGTCCAATTAAAGAGCTATATATAAAAAAGGCAGTTTGAAAATGGTGAAAAAAGTATTTGAGTTAATAT
Organism: Loriculus beryllinus; assembly: GCA_039877255.1. Classification (NCBI taxonomy): domain Eukaryota; kingdom Metazoa; phylum Chordata; class Aves; order Psittaciformes; family Psittacidae; genus Loriculus; species Loriculus beryllinus. Next base: position 61,149 of record JBCJKH010057045.1, on the reverse strand, counting down.
AGGTGTAATTTTACGAGACATGGGCCATTTATTTTGTTTGACAGTCAGGGCTAACTGAATGAGAACGAAAGCAGGAGGGTATGACTGCAGCATATTCATTACCTAAGTCAGATTTTGACTCTAAAGCAGTTTTCTGCAATTTCTGATCATAGTTCCCCTTCGTAATGCTCAACCTGCAGCATCAATAATTGTACATTTTGGATAACCAGCCAATATCATACAGCTTGATTTACTTTTTTGGTGCAGATTCTTTTTCCAGGGAACTGTTTCTAGTCTTGTCACTTCTATGAATACCACCTCAACTATAAACTTTGGGCCCCCTTATATTTGGCTGCTTTGACAGCCATCCTTGCATGGCAAAGACAATGGTTTCATATTATGAGATGAGCGGAGATTAAAAAAACTAAAGCACAACAAAACCCTTCAAATGAGACACCCCGGATAGAAGTGTCTGGAACAGAAGGGAAATTAATAATCACGAAGTGTGAATTTACAAGGTCTGTTCACATTAATAAATTAAAATGCTCTCAAGAGAGGATCAGCAGATCTTAGCAGAGTGGACAACAACTCTGGAGCAGAACCACAAATAATTTAAAAGTATTTAAAAGTAGAGGAATTTAGGATTGGCCATGCATGATCAAAGTTGCGTTGCTCTACTTTGAACAGAATCCCTGCAAATAGTGCTTAAAAAAATAAAAAAGAGGCAAAATCAAGGGACCCTGAAATGAGAAATTACAAGCCATCCCAACCACAAAGCAAACTTGTTTTAACCTAATCAATCACTACATGACTGTGTCCTAAATCTGCAGTTCTTAAATATTCATTAAATACCTAATTAACATGTTAACAGAAATATGTATTTAACCAAGACGAAGACATCCATGAAAACTACTCCCAAATATCCCACTTTTTTTCGCTTAGCCCAAAGTTTATTTTCAATGGCTCTGCTGAGGTGGATATTGTCCCATCTTGAGCCAGCCGCTGGCAGCAGGTTTTCTGCATAGGGGGTGAGCAAAATGTGCTGCTTTGCTTTTTGGGTTGTGAGGCACATCAGCAGCCTTGTGTTGGAAGAGGAGAAAAGCACAGGTTTCTATCCATTACTTTGCACCTTCTACTTCTCATGTTTGTCAGATGGAATTTCATATGATCCCTGTGAAGGATTTCATATGTTATTGAAGAGGGATGAATAATATGTCCTTTGCTACTCTGATTATACTTTTACCAGAAAGCCAAGGTGCTCTGAGCTAGATCTTCAGCTGGTAGAAGTCAGCAGCTACCCCACAGCTGGAGTTGATCTAGTTTATCTCAAGTTTTGGAAGGTCATTTGGTGCAATTTTTTAGCAGTTATTTGGAGTTCTACACACTCTCCACCCCCCACCCCTAGTTTCTTTGTTTTGATTTGGCAGATTTTCTTTCCTTTTTCAAATTTTTTTTTGTCCTAAAATCCAATATCCCCAATAAAGAAAATTCCTTATACTGGCCACAGCAGTATTTTAAAATGCCATTATTCTTTCAGTTATAAAGTATGCTAATGGTTTTGATTTCTTTATTTCAATCTATTGCTCTTAACAGCTGCAGCTGCTGAAGTTTTTAATGTAATTATATTTTTTAAATATTTTTAATAAAATCCAGTTACAGCTATCCCAGTCTGCTGCTCAAGGAATCTCACAAATTCAACTTTTCAGGTAAGTTTTCCATTAGAAAGCACATAAGCTCTCAGCACAGGGCACTATAGAGTACTCAAGCAATGTGGAGAAGTCCCTGGGGACAGTGCAATATGGTGAAGGGGTGCACTCATAGGAGGAGAGTGCTCTGGGATCGTGCCACTGGAAGATGGGAGCTTTCAGATGTATTACATAAACAAAACTTAGTGAACTTTCTGCCCATTGCTCTGGTGGCTGCTGGAGCAATGCTATGCATGGAGCAGCTGGTGAAACAGCAGGGTGCGGGTGCAGGTGAAGGCAGCAGTAGAGTTTGAGAGGTTTGGAGTACAGGGAGATGCTGAACTGAAACAGGCAATTCAAATATTTGTACTGCAGAAAAGAAGAAGCTGAGGTTGATAAGGGCATTTTCCAGATACACAGTTATCAGGTTTGGAGGCGGAATTGTTGTACTATGAGTGTTAGCAACCACTGCTATCATCAGCTAGTACTTCATACAGTTCCCATTGATGAAGGGCATCTCCTTTTACAAGATGAGATGCTCGGATACAGAGATCTGCTCAAAGGCATCTTCCAGACCAGAGACAAAACCAGGAATATGGCTCACTCAAATGCCACGGCCAAAAGATCCCATTGCTCCAAGTGAGGCTGGGCACATCCTGAGCCTGTGCGTTGATGTTGTGATGGGGCACCAAGGAGGCATACGTGGGGTTTTTGAGTTAGCCTGTACCATGAGTTTTAATCAGGCTTCTGGAATTTGTGTTGTCCAAGAAGGAAACTAAGAAGAGCACTCAGCCTGTCAGCTAACGGTAGCCATGCACTGTCTGAATGGCATCATGTCCCCACTCACCTGATACTGTCCCAGACAGCTGCATTCAGATATTGTGACATATTTTAAAGAACAAAGTGACAGAAAATGGAGGAGCAAAAGGGGAAATAGCAGAGGGAAGGCTGACAAGGTTTTGTGTGTGGCTGAAGGGCAAAGATGATACAGTAAGGAGAAACCCTGGAAAGGGGAGGGGAACAGTGGTTAGATAGCCTAATACAATCTTTTTCTTCAGCATTTTATTTCTTTAGGAGTATATGCTGCTTTTTATGACAGTGACAGATAATGAATGAGTCAAAAAATAATAAGCTCAGTATTCAGAGAAGATCCCAAGAAGTGGAATGTTACAGGTCAGTTTGGAAAGCTGAAATTCTCTGGTGATAGGAGATGGATGGGTTGGCTAGATGCCCCATGCGATTTTCCGTAGTCAATCTAAAATTAATTCCCCTTCATAATTAAAATACATGTTATATTTTTAGGAGCAGCTCTTTAAGTGGTAAAGGCTTTTTTTTAATCCCTATTTCTTTTTACTGTGTAGCAGAAAAAGGCCACTTTAATTGCTTGCTTGCCTGATTTAGGATGAAAACCCCTCTAGGATGTTCATGTCTGCCTGTCTTAGCTACTCATTTGATCTTGTACCCATTGTATAAGCTATAACATATTCATCCCTGCAGTAGATCTTTAAGGCAGTGAACTGTTAGTATTAATTTACAGATAAAGAGCTGTGGCACAGTCAGACAATGCAGGTTTCCCAAAGTCCCACAGGAAGCAAACGATGGACTAGGACTGCGAACTTTAGCCTCTCTGCCTTGGTCTATTCTTCCTCTACAGGTGTCTGGGGACAATACCTGTATCAGAAGATATGTAGGTTCCACGTGGAGTCCAGGAAATATCATTGAGTCCTGGGGAGCTTCATTGGCACAGTGGGCCAAGTGGAGTTTTCAAAAAGATGCCACACTGGTTTATGCCTAATCCTCCTGCAGTCGTTGATAAAGCTCCCACTGGTTTCAGTTCAGATGGTCAGGCCATTGCTAGAGCCCTCTAGAAACACCCTAAAGTGAATCATTTTGTCATCCCTTTTCATTTTTTTTAGTATGCTTTAACAGAAGCTTCCTCTGAGTAAACCCAAACCAGTTCACTCCTGCTTGCCTCCTAGTACTCATTTGGCTGTTTAACTGAAAATATCCCAGTACTGACACCAGCCTACAAGCTGGCTTCTGTTTCAGTTAAAGGCATTGGGAGTCCAGTATCAGGAATGGCAATAGCACCAGCATCGGACCCTGATTTAAAGTAGTTACAAACTGGAAGATGGAAATTCAGAAATACATGTTAGCAGATTTCCTGGTCCTCCCAGACACTTTATCACTGCAATTCATCTGAATGCCAGTTTACCCCATAGGGACACAATGAGTCAATTAACCCTTTAAATAAATCAACTGATTCCAGAGCAGTCGCATAGCATCTGTTTCTGTATTTTAACAGCTACATAATAAAAATATTCCTTTTGTCTTTCTGTTTCCTATTGCATTCTGTGCTGTGGATAAATATCACCAATGCCTGCCAAGTCACAGTTGCAGAGACCTACTGCAGAAAATGGAACCAGAGACGCACATTGGGAGAAATCCTCTTTAATGCAGTGCTTCAAATTGAATGCCTGCAGTGCTACATGGCAAATTTAAAACTCATTAACAATGAATCCTGATGAGTAAGTTAAGTAGAAGAAACATCAATAATTTATGGTGATGAACTCAGCATTTTCTCTCTCCCTTTTACTTTTTGTGTTGCATCTGTCTTTGGAAGCCTGTAGTATATTACAAATGAAGTGCCAGAGATGAGCTAGGAAGAAAAAAGCTAGGAGCTTTTCCTGGGAGACAGAGAATAAATATAGAGTCTCCACAGATGCAAACACACATGCTTTAGACAGCTAAGAATTTTTAATAGTGCAATGTTTTATCTTCTCAGAACTTCCCAAGTGGCAAAATACATCTGCAGGAAAAGAAATGACAGCAGACAAAAAGCAAAGAGAACCAGAAAACAAAATTCAAATCAGAAAGCCTACTGTAATACAGTTCAGAACTACTTGTTCCCTGAATGGTAAAGGAAATGTAGTAGTCATGACAATGATCAATTTTGCTCAAAGAAGTCTACCAATTTAACAGTCGGTAAATGTCTTGCAGATATCCCAACTGAAATAGAATGGGGGGAATGAACCAAATGATTAGACTTCAAAGTGAGAATGAGCTTGTGTTGTTTTCAACAGACTCCTTTGGAATATGACTGTTCCATGCCGGTGTTTGTCAGTCTGTGTTACTTCTTCAGTTGCCTAGCATGACTTTATCTTAAAGCTTTATCCCACAGTAGTTCACAGATCAAATATCCCATGTGTAACAGTAGGAGGCACTTTTATTAGAAAGCCTACTATCTATTGATGATCTCTCTTATCCAGCTCTATCTCTGTTGCCTTTTTTCTTGCTTAAGCAATTGACGAATACATTTTCTGTTGCTGAAGGAGATTGAGGATGAAGTCATATGATTTTTCAATAAAAGTTCTTTCTTTTCAAAGACTATAAAAATTCTGCTAGTTTAAATGCAAAAAACCCCCTCAAAACATTAATTCCATGAAGCATTAAATGGAGTAATTTATTTCTTCAAGGTCCTCAAATTCTTTTCATGATACTATGCCATTTCTTTTATTCAGACTCATAGTATGGGAAGCTTTCCTAATGTGGATGTCCTCTTTGCCTCCTTTAGAGGTAGTCATCTGCACAAAACTGTACTTAAACCTCGGTCTGTCTTCTAGTCAGTGTAATTCTCAGTTGATGCTTCCATTGTTTCAGCAGTCACTAAGAAGAAATGTTGAGGTTGGCAATAGAATGTCAAGGTTGTCCATAATACAAACAATGGTGTGCTATAGGTAGTGGGGAAAGTTATAATGCGCTATAAATCTTGTAGCTCTAGTGAATCCATGTTTTGAAAATAGACAGTAGAATTATGAACTTTAATTTCCAGGCTCATGTTGCAGGTTCCCATCTCTCTTGACTAACAGGATTAAGTGATCAGAGCTGTAGGGTTTTCATGGTTTCTGGCAAAAAAGTGCTCTCCTAGTGGAACCTGAGTGTTAGTGTCCTGGATTACTTGTGAGTTTGCTTTAGGAAACAGTCATTACTTGGTTTCACAAGCATAGTTTCAATGAGGGAAGGTGTGTTCCATGGTCATACGCCTCCTAGTGTGTGTGTCTGTGGGATCCATGTTGGTGGCTGTGCAGGTGTGTTGCCAAGTCTTGTATTTATTCCTCAGGCATCGTTAGGTTCCTGGTTTTGTAGAGGTTTACACCTGAGATGATTTTAACGAAACTGGGGTGCTGCTTGGAAGGGAAGTTTGAGAAATTTTCTTTAGAACAGGGTTGTCTTACAGTTAATTATCTATATATGTCTTGGGTTAGGATGATAAGTAAGCTTTTCAGAGTAATGTTCTGGCAAGGTTCAAAGTCATTTTGAGTTCATTAAGGTGGACCTTTGAGTGTTCTCTTCAGGGAAAAAATGAGAGAATTAAGCATATGGCTGTGTATAATTTTTTCTAATGTGTCTGCTGATTTCATGAAGGTCTTTTTAATGTTTTAGTAATATATGAGGTCTTTATTTTCTAACAGGAAGCAATTAGTAGGCTACCACTCCTTATGATGAACATCATAGAAATTTTTAGGGGTTTCAAGACAGTTCTATGAAGAGTGTTATTTCATTAAAGTTTGTTGTGAGATAAATCAGGTGAAAAGCTGAAATTCTGGTTAGTAGTTATGTTATTTGGGAGTGCTAGAAGGAGTTATGATGCCACCCTGGGGACAGGTACTGGATATTGACTGGTGATGTCCACGGTGACATGTATGACATTACTGTGGAGGTGAGTTAACTAAGATATCATACAGGCTTTTTCTACACAGTAAATATATTAAGCAAAATCACACTTTTTAAAACTGGGTAAGTTGACTTGAGTTGGATAGCAGGCTTTGAAAAACCTCTTTGGTCATATTATAAAAAATGCCTCGACCATTTGCAGCTGCCTTAGTCATCTAATGATCAGACTATACAGACTGAAGGATAAAAAGTGTTCAGCTCTTTGTACGAAGGACAAGTGATTGCATGAGATTAATTGGTACTTACTGTCCACAAAGAATTTAGTGGAAACCCAGAAGGTCAAATGCAGCCCTAGTGTAAAGGGAGGAAGAGTGTAAAGGGAGAGGAGCAGTTGCTTTAACACTTCAAGTGACGTGGAAGCATGTAGGCTAATTGGTGTTTCACAAAAGAATTGGAAGTCCTTTTACAGACCTGGGTAAATCCACAACTGCTGTACCATATCTAATACACACAGAAGAATGACTTGTTGTGAAACACACCAAAAATTTAATTTCATATCAACAGGTAAGGAAGCATTTGGTGCATGATTAGAATGAAAGTAACAATTGATTCTCAGGGATTGCTACAGAGTTTGAAGATGTATGGTACATGTATCATATAATTGACATCTGTATTGCCTCAGGACTGAACCAAAGTAATCCAAGACTGCAGCTAAATAAACTTCCCTCTTGTATAAAGGGAAGTTTTCTTTGGGTGATGGTAGGCTGCTGAGTTGGGGTGAATTGCGTAAATACCAATTTAACTATTTCCAGCTCTTTGGAGGCACTGGCTGAACCGGGTAAGAGGAAATTCATCATTTCCAAGGTTTTTTTTTTTTTTATCTTATTTATTTCATTTCCACAAAGATGGAAAGAATTATGAAGAAAAACAGATTTTCCCCTGACTTCTGTATCGCTTTTGTATGGAGAGATATTTCTTTAGTGGTACTTCTGTCGTTTATCTCAGATGCAGATTTACTGGGTAGTAGGACCAGAAAAGAGGGAAGAAAAATGTCATTTGGCACAGCCTTATGCAACCTGTGTGCCCCATTTCACATGAGGCAGAAACTGTCACAGCCCTGTCCCTGTTGCTATGTCCTCATTATCAAAATAGCAGGAGAAAGTACAGGATGGCTCCATTCACACCAAAGGAATATTTTCAAACTCTGCTAGGGAAAACAATGGATTTTAAATAGATGACGTGGAAGGAATATTTGAATAAGGTATGAATGTTCATTGCATAGTACAAAGAGATTAAAAGAGCATCCCTGAAAGCTAGTACCTTGAAAGCATGCCTGTCACAGCCAGATATGCAGTGTGACTGAAGTGTATTTGATTTGCATAACAAGGTTTTGGTAGGGGAGCTACAGGGTGGCTTCTGTGAGGAGCTACAGGGTGGCTTCTGTGAGGAGCTGCTAGAAGCTTCCCCTATGTTCAATGTAGCCAGTGCCAGCCAGGTCCAAGAAGGACCTGCCACTGACAAAGGCTGAACTCATCAGTGACGGTGGCAGCACTTCTGGGATAATGTATTTAAGAAAGGAAAAAGAAGTTACTGAGCAAGAGCAGTTGCAGCTGGAGAGAGGAGTGAGAATGTGAAAGAAACGGCCCTGCAGACATCAAGGTCAATGAAGAAAGGCACCCACCTCCCCCTTCCTATTTGCTGTAATAATACTCTGTCCTGCTGGTTTTCTATTCCCATGTTGGTGGTCTTGTTCTGCATCTGTCTGCAGCCCTTTGGTTTCCATAGAGCACAATGATGTGCACTCTTATTCTCAGAAAGAGCTCCACCAAAGCTGATTTTATTCCTTACCAAATCCTGCAAATACCTTCCAGTGGGGGTTTGCAGCACCCCTCAAGCAAAGCTTGCTCATCATGTCTGCATCAGAATCTGCCCTTCTCCCAGGCATGATTGCCTTGGTCTTTGTGTCAAACTCCCCAGAGATCTTCTCTCCCTTACAATCCACCTCACATTTCAAGCTCAAAATGACCTCGCCTGAGTTGATGGGTTTTAGCAAATCTGCAAAGAGAAAAAGCAGCCTTTTCTCTGTTTCTGGCATAATTGAATGAATTCAGCTGGTTGTAGTGGTTCAGCTGACCATTGCCCAAAGATGAGGAAGAGAATGAATCACATCAATCCAGTCTGATAGTCATCACCATGCAAACAGCCATTGCTACTCATCCCTTTCCCATTCACCCTCTCTGTTGCCCATGTTCCTACTGATGAAAAATAAATACCACCCTCTTCCCACGGCTGCCAGAAAGGAGAAAGCATTCAGTGATGGAGATGGGAGCAGGGTTTATGAGGCTTCTCTCTGATCACCCCTGCCCTGTTAGGGACTGAGGATAGCTGTTCTAAGATGAGCTAAAATGTATTCAGTCTTGCTTATTGCCTCATTTTTGTTCCAAAAGATTAATATCAATGTGTGGCTTAAACATCAGTAAAGTGGAGCACAAGCCCATGGATGATGTCACTTGTTCTACAAGTGGTCATTAGTGAAATAGAGACAAAAAAGGTTTAGTGATGAACCTCTCTGTAGAATACATGTATTTTAAAAACACTGTAATTCCAGAACTAACTTAATTACAAGAAAGCAGTGCATTTGATTTAGCAGGGAAGAGAAAAGAGGCAGACACCTACTCTGAAGGTTGTCACACTGTAAATGCCAAGGCACCTTGAGATCGTTGTAGTCATTTTGCTCGTTTCAGTTAATGATGTTTGACTTCTGCCTTAAATCTGAAAGAGATTTCTAGAAAGTCTTTATTAGGCTTGCAATTCTTGGCCACTAGGAAAGTGTGGCAGACATTAAAGAAAAATTAATAGGATAGTTTTTGAAAGTTCAATGAAACTTCTGAGAAGCCAAGGATATCCCAGTCCTCAAAGAAAGAAGGAAAAGAGCAGAAAGCACAGCCTCTTTACTGTGATTACAAGATAACTCATCAATAACAGCCTCCTATGTACTCATTGGCTTCTTGACACTGGCTGTGCTCTGTGCTTTAAAACAATCCTAAAACTAACTCAGCTGTAATCTCAAATCAAAGAGGAGCACTTGATGGGTGGGTAGGGCAGTGATAATTTAAGGAAACAGAATTCTACAGAAATACAATTGTTAACTAGTGTGAAGAATAAGCATGCACAAACATCTGAGTCCAGAAGCACCTTGTAAGGATCCAAACGCTTCTTTTATTTTTTATTTCAGTGTGAAAAGTACCAGTGTTTTTTTATACCAAAAAAAAAAAAAAAAAAGCCTTATGTCAATGATCTTAAAATCATAGAATGGTTTGAAAGGGACCTTAATGATCATCTAGTTCCAACCCACTGCCATCTTAAGGGAGACATTTGATCATTTGGACTTAGTAACAATCTTCCTAGATCAGAAAGAGGTATTTTATTAACCTGATGGTTCAGCTGTGTTAATTGCCTTTGTAGTTCCAGCTAAGGCAGCATTCACTGCTGCCATTAAAAAGCAGTGATGCTCTGCACATCACAGTGCTTCTGAGTCGCAGTTTAAGCTCTCAACCTAGGACATTCTGTTACTCTTATGGCTCAGGAATAGATTAAAAAAAATTTACTGTAAACATGTTTGAACTGGGAAGTATTTGAGTATGAAAGACAGTATGGTGGAGGAAAGTATGGTATTGGGCTTCATCTTAGAAAAAGGAGAAAAAACAAGCCCTAAAATTAAGTATCAGCAATCATTGCCAGAAGTTCAGCTTTACCACTAAAATGTAGCTCATGCCCTTTATAATTCCTCGCTGAATGGGAACAGGGCATCAGCACTCCGTCCAGTATAAAGGGTGATGTCTGTGCATGTCATTTGCCTTTATGTTGAAATAGAGTGTGAATGCAATTTGTGGCAATCTGAGCCAAATAGGAGAGTCAACGGCTCAGATGATAGTCTGGTCTCAGCATAGCTGGTCTGGGTGGGGTGCCTCCCGGAGCACGGACCTGCCAAGCTAGATCACTGAGTAAGCAAGCCACATTGTGAAATAAGTCTTGCAGGCCTTCATAGGCCATGTACTTTCTTTCATTAAACAACATACTGAATTGTCCCTAAGCCAGTCCTAGAGGGTTAGTGGGTTGGTAGCCAGCCAGCAGCTTGTTATAAACTTTCTGGCACAAACTAGTAATATTTGTAACAAATTCTATTGATGTGTTAATGTAAGGAATTTGGAAGCACTCACTTAGATGTCCCAGAAGAGGATGAATTTCAGTACCTTCATGACTTATTTCACCAAGATCTTTACCAAATAAGCATCAAGTAGAGGCTCATGATCAAGAAATAAACCTGAAAATCATATGTCAGATTAAAGCTGCATGGTGTCTTTTTTTCCAGCTAGTGGGCGATTCATAAGCAGGTCACGAGTATCTAATATATATGATACATATTTTCTTTGGCTTGATGAAAAGTTTGCACTCAGCATAGGAAATTTATTGTTGCTTAATAGCAATTAGTAATCTAAGTCACAGGTGCTGGTTTTTGACATATTTTCCATAATTGCACGGATAAGGAAGAAATTCTGACATGGCTGCTTCCAGAACAAAATCAGTCTTTCTGCCTGTAAACAGATGCCTTAGTGGTTGCCCTGATGTCCTTGTAATTCCTTAGTAGAACTTAAGAGGCTCTGTACAGCGGTATAGCTGTATGCCACTGCCTCTAGCTTGGAATTCTTATACATATGACTGGAATTTGGGGTTTGTGCCCCTAAGGCACCTGTGGCTGTGTGTTCCCCAAAAGTGGTGAGGATTTTCCTAAAACAAAGACATCTATATAGGATTCTCCGTGATACTTGGTAAAGTGATTTCTTATGCGCAGACAGGGCAATATCATTTGCATGGTGTCTGGGGGACACTGTGAACATTTGAACCTTGCTGTGTAGTGAAAGATCCAGCATGTAAGCTGAGGGTTTCCTTGGAGAGCTTAGGCAGGAGGTTGCTTTGACTTCTGTATTTGACTGGAGAGCTGGTAGTCGTCTAGACTCATTACGGCTTGTAAATAAAGGCTCTAAAACCCCAAATATATTGCTCTAAGAACAGTGTAGTAAAGTTATCTAGAGTACCTTATGGTACCTTTTGGACAGCAGGAGAGCTTCAGAAGGGTTCTTAGGTACTTATACAAGTTATGCAAGGCTTAAACACAAGGAATTGTGGTGTCATCTGGTGACATATACTAAGTATGCTGATTTATCCTACAGCAAAGGCAGACAGTTCTCTTTGTTAGTCTGTTAGTCAGCTCTGTTTAATTCTTGGTATGGTGGGATTTTATATGGTTGAAGTAGTTCACTCTTTTCTGCCTTATAGAGGTTATTGCAATGATTTGTGAGGCTAACTCATGAGTCATTATTTAAGAGCCAACAATGATGGTTCATTTTGGCAAAAGTTATTAATAACGTAAGTGCCCAGCATTACATTTTAAGGTCCTGGAAGAATCAATCTCCTTCCACAAGGAAATAAAAGGTGGTGAGTCCTTTCCTAGGTTAGCTGTTGTGCCAGAAGTACATTGTTCACGAAGTTTACCTCTGTGAACGAGTTACCATATGGAATAAGAAAGAATTTTAAGTAAGAGCCAACTTGCACAATACATGCCAGAGAATACCTGACATAGTGATAGTGTCTGGAAATAGTCTGCTCTTCTTCTTTTTTCTCGTTTAGTCTTTTTTTTCCTCCCGCACTGCAGATGGACTGTTCATGGTCTCAGGCTCTGGTTATGTCTACTCAGATGAGCATGGACCTGAGGGCATGCAAGGCAGATTTTGGTTGGCTATGTTAGAGTTTCATTAGCAATGCTGCTGCTGAGATGATTCATGTTTTCTCGCTGTGGGATTTATTCATTCGGGCATGCTGTGGCCCCTGAGATTAAGCAGGGATCATGCTGAAGTGCTCAGAATCTGGGCAAAGTTTGTGCTGGTCCACATAAATATACTCTTGGGGGTCTTGTGTTCAGGGACTGGATCCTGTGCTGGAGGTGGGTGCTTGTGACTGCAGCCCATTGAGGAGCTGCACAGACCTGCATGCCAACCTAGGTGAGAGGAGATGAACATCATCTGGAGATGAACTAGTACACTCCTGCTTTGTGGAGGCCAGGTCAACCCAAGTATTAGCTCAGGTGTCTCAAAACCTGTCCATCAGAGTGCTGTATTAGAACCCTGCAAACCCAGAGCATCACCATGAATCTGTGTTGGCGAGAGTGAAGCTATCAGGCTGCAGGAAGAGATCATTGCCATTGACAAAACACTGGTCAGTGGTCAGATGGAATACTGAGTCCAGTTTTGTGTTTCTCAGCACAAGAAGGACACCGACCACTTGGAGCAAATTCAATGGAGTAGGCACTGGGTTGGTTGGGATCTGGAGCAAATGATGTAGAAAGAGAAGTTGAGGCACCTGGTTTATTTTAGCTGGGAGAAGTGACAGCTGAAGGGAGGTCTCATTGCTTTCTACAGCTACCTATTGGGAGGCTGTAGAGAAGATGAATCCACACTGTCATGGGAGACACACAGCGAAAAGGCAAAAAGCAACAGACACAACTTGGAAGACAGGAAGTTCCAGTTAGCTGTTATGAAACTTTTTTCACTGTTAAAAGCAGCAAAAAGTGGAGCAGGTTGGCTGGAGAGGTGCAACCTTGGAGATACTCAGGACTCAATAGGACAGCCCTGAATAAGCTGATACAGTTATTAGTGCTAGTGTTGGAGTAGATGACATACTCTGGTTCTTTCTGACATAAATGATGTCTTAATTCTGTAATGCACAATAGATCACCACTGTCTCAAAAACAACCCTGCACCACATAGACAGATGTGTGTGAATACACCTCTCCTTCTCGGGGAGCACTGAAAAAGTGAGGGAGGGAGAACATTATAGTAGATTTATCCGAACTCTTTTTAAATAGACAAACTTTGTTCCTATATTAAAAATTGAACAAAAAACCAAACAGAACCGTAAAAGCTAAAACACCCAAAAGGAAGATAGAGTGTTCTAGATTCATCCACATTTTCTACAAGTCAGTATAGAACTTGCCACTCTCAGCTCATGTTGGCTTTTTCTATTTTTTTAAATGCTGAACACAAAATCAATTTCCTAAATAAAAAATGACTCCTAAAGCAGATGCAGAAATATACAAATGTGAAAACGTTGAAATAAATATTTCACTTTACATTTCGAAGCCTATTTTAGGTTCACTGTAATGGAAGCTGAGGCGGGACTTTCAGACATTGTCTAAGCTGTCATGTGTTTTTATCAGAGATCTGCACACAGTTTCTCTGATTCTTCTCTTCATGCTGCAGTAAACTTTAATGAAGTCAACAGCTATCCTGGCAGCAAAGTAGAAGTGAATGAAACTCTATTTTCAGACCTCTGAAATAGCCACTGAGCCATCATTTGGAAAATACTGGTGTCAGGGAGGTCTTGTTAAATGGTGTTGGGTTTCCAGAGGGGAAGAGAAAGAGACTACTGTATTCTGTAACATTTCACACTGACTTTCTGTGAAGTGACAAGGATGGCTTCCCTGGAGGGCAGGATAACTTTAGGGATGAGATTAAATAGCTTACTCTACCTCTCCTAAATAACATGCCAAAGATATTTCTGCTGCTTCTGTTTCAGCGTCTGCTCACTGGAACTTCTGCTGGCACTGAGGTCTGGTTAACGTGGTAGCAAGCTCTATCACCAGGGTCCCCTGCCACTTGAAAGTACGTATTTAAAGGCAATCTTGAATCCGGAAGGGAAGAAGGAAGAGAGTAATGCTCTGCTGTTTCAGCTGCTAATTGTGCCCAGATTAGTTAATTAGATAATTAACATAAGAATGCTCTCTTTTCATATTAGAGCATCATACATTTACAATAGAGCTGTTCATAAGTAGAGTGCTATGCTGTGGGAAACACTAATTAATTTTGCAAATTTGGACCTTTAATTGCTAAAGTGCTGTGCTTTCTCAATGTTTGTTTTAGAGTAATGTTAACTGATTACTGCCTGTTCAGAGTATTTATTCTCTCTGCCAGTTGGACATATTCCTCTTGCTGTGCAACCAGCATCCTAGCTTACTTTCAATATTAACTGCATTGCACTTTGGAGAAGCCTGCAAGAGATGAGATTGCCTATAAACCCAGACGACACTGGATCCCTTACCCGTAAAAAGCAATGCATCCCATCATCTCTAGTTAGGACCTATCCTGGTCAAACGTCTCTGCTGCCTGCATACTTGATTATTACAACATTTATCCTGGCTTGAGAGTAGGGTCTGGAAAAGCTGCAGCTGGCAGATGCAGACGCCTGCTTCCTTTGCAGCAGTTCTCAGAATCATCAATCCATGCACCAGGCACTTTACTGGCTCCCTAATGATCTCTGGGTCAGTTTTCAAGGGCTGGGGTTGGGTTCCCAGAAGCACTTATATAAATAGGGAAAACGTCAACAGTGTCTACACAGCCTTGATGTTCTCCTTCTCAGACTTCAGCTCCTACCACCTCAAGAGGATTAGATATGGGGGCAAGTCTGTGGCACAGGCACCATTCATACCCCCATTTGAAGCTATGCCGTTGCTCAAGGAATAATTCAGCTGTAATTGAAGCAGAAAGAAAACAAGCCCCAACGGGACTCTCTTGCCCAATACGACTAGCATTTGCTTAAGAGAAGGGAGACATGTTGCCCTCCTGCTCCAAGGCTTCTTCATGCAACACATGAGGTAGGAAATCAGAGCACATGTCATCAATGTCCTTGTGGATGCTTCCATCACTTAGCTAAGTCATCCATAGTGGACAATTTTCTTCTGCTGTCTATGTGGAACTGGCACAGCACTCCCTTACTGTTCTATCCATACAAGAGACACAAAAATATGTGAATTAGGAAAAAGTCTGTGGTGCAATGGCTGTCAGGAGCACCTTGAAAGTGAGATTTAAGACATATTTTTGTCTTTTTCTATTGTCTGACAGGTGCAGTAGAGCTGTAGATGCCATGCCAACGTACTCGCTGTATTACACAGAGGGCTTAGCTGCCTAGCTCAGGGACATTGTGTCTAATCTGAACAGGAGATGTCTATGCTGCTTTCGAAGCATAGCCCATAATTCTTACTTTCAAATCTTTTGGTGAGTGAGAGCTGACTCAACTGAATAAAAGTCTTACCTGTGACTAAACAGTGCCTGAAAAGTTTTACGTTAGGCACCCAGTCAGCAAACCTGATTCAGCAAAACTCAGATACCAAAGCTGAAGACAGGGATGGCCTTTAAATAAACACATTAAACATTTTCCACTATTTCATCTAATTTTTCCAGTACTTTAACAAGCTTCAGTAGGGGAAACAGAACAGAACAGAAAAGAATAGAAATATAAGCTGGATAGATGCATGTAAGAATATTTTTAATATTTGAGAAATGAATGCAAATCTTTCCACTGTTATCTTGCTGTCTCAAAAAACACCTTGTACCTTAGCAGCATTCCTGGGAAATAAGAAGAACGTATGTCAGTAATTGGGGGATGAAGATAAAGGGTGTAGAAATGGCCTTTAGTAAGGGAGGGGCAGTATGGCAGCAGAAACTACATGATACATTTACTTATTCATATTTTGCTTTCCACCTAAACTGCCGCTGTTTTCATTGCAGGCTTTAAGATGCTGCAATCATTCATCAAGGCAACAGTTCGAAGCTGGCAATTTGAAGACAAGACTTTGCTCAGTAGCAGAAGAAAATGAAAAACTCAAGGGTAAGTCTGAAGATTACAAGGACCTTGAAAATCCTACAGAAAATGAGCCTTTTAATTTAAGTAAGAAAAGAAATTAAGGTACAGATTTTGCTCTTTGCCTGCTGAGTTAGTCCTATTGATTACAGGTAGGCTGCACATTATTAAGTACCGTAACAGGTTTATATAATTACAGTATTCATCTCTTGGGTAGCATGCTCTCCAGGGTTTATGTCTTGAATTTTATCCCCTAGATTATTTCCAGTGTTAGAAATTTTTGCAAGCATGAAAAGACTGCATGAAATGTTTCAAAGAAGCACCTTCAATGCTTTTTTTTGGGAGAATAATTATTTGGTCTTAAATACTTGGTCCATCTAGTGAGATCTTCTAATTCCTTCTAAGCCTTTGTATTTCTGAGCTAACAAGGTTCATGTTTGATTGAGTGAGGGGCAGGATATGGGATTCACGTCCTTGTTTCATTATATTATGAAGATATGTCTACATCTGATTATGCAGTTTCTGAACGGCTGCTTTTATCTTTCTTTTCTTTTACTCGCAGTATTTTCCCTGAAGCAAAGCCCTTCACGTGTTCCGGCTCAGTGTTTACTGTGCTGCCCAGTAATGTTTTCCAGTGTTTGCTAGGATTACTGTGCTCATTTTGTGTCTTTGAAAACATCCTCCATAATCTTTGGGGGCTTGTGCTGGCTGTGGTAGAGTCATCTTCACCCGCAGAGGTCAGAAAGCAGCAATGTGCAGAAGACAGCCCTTCAGTATTTACTTACTTTTATGGCAGTTCCATGCAGAGGATGAGGAAGGTTTCTCTAGCAGGTGGATGTCTACCGAGTTCCAGTACTGCAACATCCAGCAGTAAGGCTTGAAGACATGATATTTTCTCCCTTGTGCTTTCTCTGTTTCTTGCATGCACACACTTGCATGCACTTCCTGTTGAAATAGCTAGTTCAGCTGGTATATATGCAAAAAAGATCAGTCTTCTCTCTGCTGAGATTACTCATTTCCTCATGTGCATAGACCGTTGTGTGTAGCAAATGATGCTACAAGGTGCCCCATTTGTATTAATGCTTACAGGAATAATTTTCTGTGTTTCCCACCAAGGGTGCCTGTGTGAGAGGAGCAGAGATAGAGCTGTTGTTAACTGAGGCTGTATCACAGGGGAAGCCTCTGTTTGCACTGAACTACTGGGTTTGGATGTAATTCTTTTCCCTCGTGCAGCATTTCAGTACAGGCAGAAACACTGGTATGGATCCAGTTTAAACTAACACGGAGAAACATCTTTATTGGTGATGTGCCCTTGGAACTTTTTTGGGAGGCAGGTGCACAGCTCTGTCAACAGAGGCTACATCACTACAAAGAGAGTTTCCTGTCTGGTTATGGTAGAAAGCACGTCTCAGTGTCAGTGAAACTTGAGTGGGAGTCCTGTAATTACCATGGGAGCATGGGGAAAGACATAGCTGTGGAATGAATAAGGTGTTAAGATGGAAAGTGTGTTCTAGCAGAGGATTGTCAGAAAGCATTGATGACTGAAGGTGAAAATACAAGTAAGCTCTAAGTTAAAAATTTGGCAGAACATTTCTGTATGAGAGGAAGTTTATTTATGGCAGCTTCTCAAGGAATCAGTGACCTTTGGAGCTGTGCTGAAGTGGCAGAAGCAGCAGAGTGACATTTGTTGTTTTCTGTAGTCCTGATTCAGACACGCAATGTTGACTTTACCAAGACATTCTCTTTCAGTCTAGGTTACTCAATCATAAGAGTGCTCGAGCAACAAAAAATATATATAGAAATGGGTGATAAAGAAATGCTATGAGAAGCAGTGTTTCCCAGCCAAAGATAGAACAAAGATTGAACTTTTTTAAGTCTGGAAATCTGTTTGATTGTGTGAGTTTTGGCTCAGATCTTGAAGCAATGGAGAAATGCCCATTTTGGTTTTGATGGAAGAAGTTGCTATTCTCCTGTACTTGTCATTGTCTGCACTGTTGATTACTGTCCCAAACACTTTCCTAGTTAAAGTCACTTAAGCTATCTTAATTGATTTTCCCTGAAGCAAATTAGAGTGCTCTGATAGACTGCTCTACCAGCCTTCTGGTGTAGGCTGTAGCCTCCAGGAGGGGGTGATTTAGCTGACACATCTGGATCTACAAGGGGACTTCTGTCTGTCCTCTACAGCAAGGGAAGACGTTTGCTGTTTGTCTAGACCATATCAAATAGTTAATTTCCCTTGGAATAACTTACATTCGACTTCAGTCCGATGAACTGAAGTCCAACATAATGTAGTACATTATAAACAACATAATGTACTATGCATTCATGGGGATTTTTTTTTTTTAATGCTATGTCCACTTTTAGCTAAAGCAAGAAACAATTAATATGGTCAACACTTTTTAAATACTTCAGAAAATGCTATGATATTGAAGTCAAAACATCCTTCAAGACAATATTGATTTGAATGAGATCCGGCTGTGAAAATGGCTTAAATAGACTTGGTACAATGCATTATGAACCTTCTGGAATAGAATAACTTAATTTATCATTTTACTATTACTTTTTGAAGTTTAATTTCATATTTGTGCTGAAAACCCCACCATTTATATTAAGGAGAAAATCTTGATCCTAAATGCCTTTTATTTGATTAAGAATTTTGAAGTAACAAAATGCCTTTGTGCTGATTTGCTCTCAGACCAATATTACAAATTGCAGAATTCTAGGAATCAAAGTTATCATGTGTGAAATGTATCAGAGTAAGCAGATGGTGCAGCTGACCTCTCAAAGCCTTCTGGAGTTTCAAGTTTTAAGACCCCAAAATACATATGTTAGTTTTACCAGAATGGCTAGTTAGATAAAAATACTTATGTAGATGCTACTGTTTTGTAAGCATTTTGATACTCTGATGAAATTAAAAAGGTTTCTTGTTGTCTTATCTATATTAGCTCCATCAGTAGCTAAAATTAGCTCCATCAGTAAAATCCACTGTTAAATCTGTCTAGTACGAACGAAGCCTAAGTGCCTGAATGGAAAGTTTGATTCTGGTTCTATTTATGTGGGTGAAAATCTAAATTAACTCAGTTTTGCTCACCTCTTAGCTGCATTCCCTTGTAACGTAAGTTAAAAGACAATGAAGTGAAGATGCAGTAAAGTTGTTTTTTGCAGAGAGATGGAAAGAAAAGCCCATGTTATTTAAAGCCCTCAGAAGCCACAAACTGCTGCTCTGAACATGTTGAACCCTTGTTTATTTTGAACTTCTTATAAAATAGAATAGAAAGTGGTGCCGGGGATCCTGCTGTGCGAGGGGACAACACAAATGACTACAATACTGAGACAACAAATGAGCATGCAGAAGGGTGCATTAGTAATTGTGACCTCTCATTACTGGGCACTGTCCTATTCAGTACCACAATTTTGGTAATAATTGCTGTTAATTATTTTAATTCCTCCCTCCTGAGCTTTCTTAAAGCTCATACCATGAGGTCAGTTTTCTTCCACTGCCTCCAAATAGGATAAATGTAAATTTTATTTTTATACTTGAGTCATGACTTTACGGAAATGCCTTCTTCATCTCTCTGTGCCAGTACAGAAAGGAAGCAGGAGAAAATGCTAGAGGCTCCACTGCTTTGCTTTGATCCTCTTCTCAGAGTTATTAAGAATGAAGCCTTTAAGTAAACAACTGTAAAAATTAAATCACTACATGGGGCTTATAGGAACTGCAGAGTCTGCTGTAGCAGCTGTCTGACATTGTGGCATTACCTTCATCTTCAGGTTAGGACAGGAGGAACAGCTATCGCATCTGCACAGTGCTGTGTCTGGCCAAATTAGATCCATCCCATCCCCAAGCAAAGCAGGGCAGGTGCTGTGCAATGTGTCCACTGTCATATCGCTTCTTGACTCCTTCCCAGCACAGAGCTCCAGCTCTGTTTGGCTGGGTGTGTAAAATGAGAGAAGGACATTTGCTTTTAGCAGCGGGTGGGTGGCAGCAACCTGATATAGGTGAAGATGGATCCTTCATTTCCAGGTGTTCTTCTGTTAAACTGAAGGGCTTTCTGACATACATTTCCATTAAAAAAAAAAAAAAAGAACAGAAAAAGGAAAAAAAAGAAAAAGAAAAAGAAGAAAAAGAAAAAGGAAAAGAAAAAGAGAAAGAAAAAAAAGAAAATGAGAAAAAGAAAACAAGAATAGGAAAAGGAAAAAGAAAAAGAAAAAAGAAAAAGAAGAAGAAAAAGAAAAAGGAAAATAGGAAAATAAGGAAGAAAAAAAAGATAAAAAAGTACACGTTAGTTAAACACAGATGGCAACTATGTTAGTCAGCTAAGATCAGCAAAGCTGGCAAAGAGGGACTTTCTGGCCTTTAATTTAATAAATCAGGGAAGGGAGGGAAGGATCTAGATGAAATTACAGAAAGCTGAATTCTATTGGTAGTTTCTTTATAAAGAAAGTTTAGAATAAGATTTTTTGCTTGTGTTTGCATTTTCTCCATCCTCTCAGTTAAATTGGATGTTTCTATGACATTCTTTTTCACTACAAAATAACTTTAATTAGCTCTCCTATAGTGTAAAACCTTTTCAGCTTAAAAAATGCACTTACATAAAATGTTCATGTTTTGGGGCTCATAGCAGCCAGCACTTAGTGAGGCAGCCATAGAAAAGAAAAAGCACAAAATTGAGGTGGGAGGGCTTTGATTTGGATCGTTCCTGGTAGGGACAAGTCATAAACCAAATGTTCAGTTTCCAGATTTGGAAAAATTATAGAGTATTTTTTGCAGAGTTGCTTTAGAAGCAACTGGGTATGAGCATGGTATCTCAACAACAGGCACTGCCTTTGAATTTTAGAACAGGAAACAGTAGACTACGACTCTGAGAAAGTCACACAAAAGCCAAAGGCAGGGTTTGGCTTGCCCAAGAAAAATGACTCTAGTATAAATGACATGGAGTCCTCTGAGTTTTTGTTTTATCTTCTGCTCTTTTCATTTTTACTCTTTGAAATAGAAATTAAGAAAATCCCTAAATCTGACTGACAGAAAACAGCTCTAGCAAAGGACTGATATTAATACATATGGGTACTGCTGATTTCAGTAGAACTGCTCAGTTTAAATGAGGACAAATTAATATCAGTTTTTATCTTTGGTTCAGCTGGGAACTCTTGGACATCTGATTACAGGCTGCCAACTCTTTTATGGGAATTTATCAGTCTGCTTTGAAGTTTTCTAGACTTCCAGTAGCATAGTGATTGTGTTGATAAGAGGCCTTACAGTACTATGTTCACAGATCAAAATTATCTGCATTATCAGAGCAGTGAGGTTGCAGTTTAAAACCTGTGATAATGCAGCTTTAACCTGAGCTCCTTCTTCTCACTGCATTAAAGCTTCTATGAAACACTTTTAATTTTATGTGTCTGGCAGCACTAACAAGATCAGAGCTCTACTGAATATCTTTTAATGGACGGATATCCACAGGCAAGCCCAGTTCAAAAATACAATCAAAGAGTAGACTCTACCATTTATACTCATTTTCAGAAATCCTGTGTTCCACAAAAGGTTTCTCTTGCTTCAGAGTCATTATTCTTCCAAATTTCTTGAAAGTTTACCCTTATAATTATGTAGTTGAAATGGAAAATTCCCACAACAGAAGGCTTTGTTTTACATTTAATGCTCACTGTCCCTCAAATCAGCATTGCTTTTTATAAAGGGCACACAAATGTGTGAAGTGTGGAAGGAAGGATTCATAGCTGTTCAATAACATGAGGACATTATTAGAAATAGATATAATCAGAAAATAGATGTTATCGTATGGAATTAACAACATAAACTTTACTGCTATTAGCAGTGGATCTTTTTGGAGGTAAAACATGCAGCTTTCCTAAAGCAATACAGATACTGGCATCTTATTCTGTTAATATCCCAGGGGTATCCTGCTAATGTACTGTGATATAGCTATTCTTATTATCCTGATTATAAACTATACCTTCCATTGCCTAATTAACCAAGAGGCTGTGAAAATGAGCAAACCCATGCTGCTGAAGTCTGTCCAGCTCACATCTGTAAATCCTAACTCAAGTAAACCTGAGTTAGTGCAAATTCAGACCTTGGATTTTAGGGTTGAATCTCACCAGAATGGAAAGAAACATCTCAGTTAAGTCAGTCTGCTATGTTCTATACCGGGTTTAAAAATTGTTGGTGCAGGGAAGGATTCCTTTCCTTGCCCTTGGATGTACATCCAAGGCACTAAGTGGGGTCAGATGGAGCACAGGAAAGCCCCTGCAGAGGCAGGCGCAGGCTGCTGGCAGCACCAGCTCGTATTGGCCCTTGGGACCACGGACAAGCATCACTGACCATGGAGCTGGGCGATAAGTACTGAATAGTGATGTGGTCATAAACACGAGACAACATTCAACACACAGCTGGGAGTGGAAAAAAATGGCTTTGTTGTTATTGCCCTACTTAAACGTACTGGCTCAGATTCTGGGTTATGCTTTGGCTGCAACACTGCAGCTGAGGAAGGCACTCGGCAAAAACTGGTGTTAAGCTATCTTGAGGCTCCATCAGTTCTGCCTGGCCGGTCTCTCTTCCAGCATTAGACAGAGCAGTGTCAAGAAATCCTGCTTTTCTGCTCACCCTGGCCCCAGAGAGCGGTTCTGGGAAGTGAAATCTGCTCTGCCACAGGCAGAGGGCCAGATAAGAGGGGAGGCCAGGCGTAGCGGGGGGGCTGCATGGTTGTGCCTGCATGAGCAAGTAATGCGGCAGGATAGGAGCAGAGAAAAACAGTGCTGAGGGCACAAGGGCCACATGGGGAACTCGTGGGGGCTGTTTGGGGTCTGCCTTGAAGGGACAACATGCTGGTCACTGGGGGTGCCCATATCCCTGCCTCGCTGCATCCAGCTCCTCTGTAGACCAGCCTGCCCTACTGAGTGCTACCCTCTCTGCCAAGTGTGTGGCCCCGGTCTCAGCATGGGTGGAGGCTCTCACTGGTCTCCCCAGGATGCGTTGGGGCCAGGCCCATCACCATTCAGAGTCTGGTTTCTGTTCTGCTGTTAGAGGCATGGAAAGCTGTTGGCGACATTGGCTTTCACTTCCCAGTTGCCAGTCCTCACATTTCTCTTCATAAAGTTAAAGAGTAATACCACTGTAATACAGACTATTGCTTTTCATCCGAAAATGTGACTGAAAATGGTATATCCTTGTTTAATTGAGAAAAAGCTCTACATTTATATCCTGAGACATTTATCAACTGCACAAGGAGACAGCTATCTGTATGGCTTTACTTCCATGAAGCCATGTCATTATTACATTTTAGGAAAATCCTGTAAGCCTTATTTCTGCTATTTTGTATCTAGATAAAGCAAATAATTTCTGATTCTCTTTAGATTATCCCAGTTGACAGTATACCAATGAACATGTCACTTATCAGATTATAAATGTTGTGATTTTTATGACTTTTGTAGTCCTGCTTTTGCAGGCAAATAGCTGTCTGTATCTCAATCTGCATCACTGCATTAGCTCTGTGCCTTCTTACCAGCACACTGCATACAAAGTTTTGTAAGTGCCTTTGCTACAGCAACCATTAGCAGCTTTATTGCCTATATGAAATGATACTCTGGGATGTATTTCTTTACTTTGCTGCAGTGATATCTGCACATGATGGCTACTTGGAGACAAAGAGCCATGTCAAAAAGGAAGAAGTAGCTTCAGAAAGTAGTGGGAAAATGCCACTTTGCTCTGAGCAAAGAGTGAGTTTAAAATATCTGACTGCTCCTAGCTGAATACAAGATAGGGCAGCTTCTGGAGGGGAAAAGCAATTTAGTCCATACACAGGATATACAAGCCCTTAGGGGAGACAGACAGCTTATAGATCTGACTCCAAGGAACCAAAACCCCTGCAGCAATCACATACAGGCTTTCTATAAGGTTTTCCATGTTTCTGGAAAATACAGTCTCTGCTGGTATGTAGGAGATCGATGTATCTGGTATGTAGAGATTGAGCCCACATTTCAGAATGCAACAGGAACACCAAGTTTTACAGGTACCAAAAAAAAAAAAAAAAAATAGAAGCAGATACATGTATATATAGATAAAATGTATAAATTCAGATAAATAAAGCCTTGTAACCCCAGCAAGGATTTTTAGCAGGTTTTCTGCCTTGACATTTGAGCTGCTGAACTCTGTGCTTTACAGAGCACCAGCTCCCCGTTTCACTGCCTCGATCCCTGCTTTGGTCCCTCACCGGGATGGCAACCTTTAGAAACTGCGCCGCTGGTTTTCCCCACTTTATGTGAAATATTTTGCACTTGAAGAAAGAAATTATTGTGTAAGTCAGTGTGATGTAAAACAAACCTTGCAGCCGTGTTGCTGGTATAGGTGGAAGGGAAATAGCAGTTGAAGTCTAGGAGTGAGGGAGAGAAAGGAGGGGAAAGAGCTTGCATTAGGCACTGACTGCATTAGAAAGGCATTAGTGACAGGTGGGGACAGCATGCACAGCAAAGAGAAAGAATATAAAATAGCTAGTCACTGGTTTTACCACAAAAGCCAGGCCTTGGCAGTTTCTGCCACTGAAGAGAATTAGACAGAAACAGTCTCCCCAAGCATCCTATGATGCCATCTGGCTTATTACGGAGGAAATCCCCATTGGCAGTCTGGGTTTTTTTCCCCTTTTTTTTCTGCACAACAACCTGAACAAGTGCCAAGATTATTTCTCTCTCTCATGCTCCCTCTCTTTGGCATTGAAGCATCATTCTGTAGAAGGGGGAAATATGCACTGCACTGGCTTAGATGAAGGCAGCAATTTCAGGAGCGGAAGCCTTTGGAAGCCTGAGAGGGAAGCAGGGCTGATAAAGGAGATTAAACAAGCTGAAACTCTTTTGATGAACAAACTGAACCATCTTGCTGCTGAAAAGGTGGAGATATAGTCGATAGCTCTGATATACTCTCTGTTGCTTGCCAGGAGAGCTATCTATTTCCATTATTAGCCTAAAGGGTGGTGTAGGCAATGAAAGTGAGTCACCAAATAGGAGGAGTTCAGGTGAGATGAAGGCAATGTGAGCAGGGAGCACCTCTTTATTACAACTCTTCAAATCACCCACTGTGGGCAATTACTTTGTCACCTCCTTGTCTTTTCTGCAAGCTTTCCCTCCCTGAGATTAGCAATGTGCATGCACAACAGTGGTCTGTTTCTGACAGGCAGAGTTGCAAGTAGAGTGGTTGGTTTTAATTATTTTTCAGTGAAACATCCATATTAGATGCAGAATGGAACTGATTTAAATTACAGCTTGTCTGAAAACTGTGATTGACCTGCAAAAAGGTCCTAACATGTTTAAAAAGATGATTATATTGGAGGAAAATGTTGAATATTTTGCCAGATACTAAATATTAATTCTTATCCTAAATATCTGGTTTTATGTATGTGTGTGTAGAATCACACATGCATATACACTGAACTAGATTTTGTATATAATATATTCTTTTAAATAATTATCTTTTTCTTTTTCTAGGTGAATAACTGTTTTGTGAGATGTTCATAATCTCAGTAGTCTTTTCACTACAGAAACCTGTGTGATGAAGAGCAGCAAACTGATATTTTTCTCAAGCTAATAATTTTCATGTCAGTTTGAAATGCTAATGAGTATTTTGTAAATGATGTAGAACACATGGGACATGTGTATGTCCTGCATGGAAGTCTATTCCTTATTTTTGATCACACATTGTGATGAGGTAGGACACTTGCTCAGTTCTGGCCCTGATACAATACATGTCCCTTCAATCTGTGCTATTACCACATCACATCTAATCTGTGAGATATAAATGGGACTGTCACATCTCCCCCTGTCCTTCTATTGTTTGTCCAGTATAAAATTAGAGATTTGTCTCTCAACCATGTTACATTTTGAAGATTACAGTTCAACTGCATTATTCTTGTGTTTTCTTTCTTCTGACACAAAAGGCTCTGAAGTATTTACTTAAAAAATTTGCTTGTTCAGAGCAGTTATCTTGTGGAGAAAGTGACCTATTGATAGTGAGCTCTATGTGGCGGGGGGTGTTTAACAAACACAGACAAAAGAGTCATTGCACTCAGCAGGTTTATAAGAATTGTATCAGATGTCTGCAAAGATGTCTGCAAAGATGTCTGTTTTTACGTTAACACTAGTGCTTCTCAGCTTTGAAGTGTACTGTAAATGTACAAAATGTATTGCCCAAAATCTAGGTGGTTTTTGAGCTTTCTAATTCACAGTGAAAATTCTTACTATTTTATCATATAACATCCATATTTAAATTTAGAAAACAGCAGCAACCATTCCAGGAGGAAAAAGCTTTATTTCATTACAGAAAAGGAAAAAAATGTTAAAATAGGGACTTTCAGATATTACCAAAAGCATCCCACTGCTCCATGGAAAGAATAGGAGGGGAAGAAATTAAAAAGGGAGTGCAGTATTGAGTGTAAAAAAGGAAAGGTCAGATACGTTGTGTCCTGACAGATTTTGGATTGATTTAGGCTCCACCTATTGTATTCATTAAGATTGTTTTCTGTTGTTACAAAAGTTTCTTGCAGAGGACTTCAGCTCTTCACTGAGAAATTCACTTGCCTGCAACGCGACCTCTTTGCTATTATTTGCTATTTGCACAGAGCAAATACCTGGGGCAGCTTCACTGAAGTTGCCTGGGTTGTGCCGGTGTGACAGTGATCGCACCACCACAGAAATGAGTGAAACCTGAAGCTATTTAAAACCAGCGAAACTGAGGTCAGGATTCAGAGGTATCCTTGAGGAGATGCCCTTCCATGGCCTTTGAGCAGCATAACCTCATGGCGAAGTGACTGACACCACACTGAGCACTGCAAATCTCAGCAAATAGTGATTTGCTGATCTCAGCAAATAATGGCTTTGTCTGCAGTGTTTGAATTTCCCCTTCCACACGGTGGACCCTGCTGCCAGCTGAAGTGGTGCTGACTGCGTTAGGTTTACACTGCTCAGGGCTACACCCTCGAAGGTACATGCCCTGAAGTGCAGCTGGAGGGCACAGAGGAGGGAAAGTATGGGCATAGTGCTGGGGAAAGATCAGGGAACTGGGAATAAGGCTTTCTTTAGCCTGGCCATCCAGCTTTACAAGGCTGGCCTCTGAAAGGGTCCCCTAGGCCTTGCCCTGGGTTTTATTAAAGGGAAATCTCCCAGGCAGAGCTCAGGAGCAAGCCCACACAGATGAAGCAAGGATGATCATTGACCAAGACATGGGAGCCAGCTGAAGAGCTGTATTATTTCATGGCAGAGATGTGGCTAGTAGTGATAAACACTTAAGGTATTTATAGAGGTTTGTTCTACTTTGGTCACCAGTAGTAGATATATGAGTCATTCTCTGAACAACTCTTTCCATGAAGTTTGAAAACTGAAAGAAAATAGCCAGTATCTAACCTGACAAACTGTAGGTCCAAAGCTAACTCAGCAGCTAGCTTATTCAAGTCTAATGAACTGCCTACTTGTTTGAACAGCTCTGATAAGTTTTTGATAAAAGGCCATGTATTACTGCTTTTACTCAGTTACATTGCCCTCGCAGAAGAAAAATTGCTCAAAACAGAGGACAAATGTATTTCCTTAGAAGTCTCTTCACAGAGATTGTACACAAAATTAATGAAGTAAATGAAAAAGAAACGTATAATAAACAAAATAGTGACATTTATGCTCAGGAGGCATATAAAAATTGCCTTTGCAGTAGAAAAGACATCTTGATTGTGAAATTGGCTGTCATTGAAATAGCACAATCTTAGTAATCTCTCTACCCCAAGCACAATATTTTACTCTTATTTTCCATCAAATCCATCACTCGGTTTACTCTACTATAGGAGATTTCACCTACAAACATTGTACCAACTGTATCAGTAATTTATGTCTGATAAGAAATGAAAATACTAATGGATTTCTGCAAACCGTGTGTAAGTTGCTGAAAGTATAGCAAAGAATTTTCAACAGCCTCGAGTATCTGAATGTATTTGTGGTTTCTTTTACCTTTAAAAAAACCAGATTTTGGAAACACTCGAAATCTAAATTTTAGCCTTTGCCACAGTAGTCTCAAATAGTGCAGTTTTTCTCTTGGAAAGTATTCAAATGCCAGCAGAAACACAAACTTGTGTTGTTCCCCCATCCTCCTCTCCTGCAGTCTAGGAGGTCTTCAGGAAGCTGTGTGTACCCTTTGCCGGACCTGAGTTTCTGATGCAGTTTTGTTTCTTAATTCAGATACTGGGCCTGGAAAAATGTTGAGTGATAAAATTAGGTCCTGCTTGGTCACTGTTGTTCACCTTTCCTCAGAACAGACTGGTATACCTTGGTTACACACAGAAGTCTGACCCATGCCATGGCCAAATCCTTTTGCAAGCTGTGCAAATTGCTGTGTACAAATGGAAAATGATGTGGTTTAGCTTGCTGTAGCTTCAAATGCAGACTTTACAGTGGGATAGGGCAGGGCAGGATGACTGTGGTCACGTCACAATTGCAAATGGACAGGCACTTTTTTTCAGGGAAAAAAAGAATGTCCATTTTTTTACATGAAGGCTATGTGCGAGTAGATGAGAAAGGAGTGATGCAAAGATAAAAGGTGCAGTTGGGTCTTCCCAGCACTGCCTACTCCAAAGCACAGGAAGCACTAGCAGCAGACCAGCTCTCGTTGCCTCCTGCAAATCCAAATGGCTGTGGAAAAAAAGCAGCTTGTAGTGCTTCATTGTAACTGCTGCTGAATGGGGAGTTCCAGGATGGTTCTTATCCGTCTGAGTGCAATCACATTAAGAATAGTTCAGGTCTTTCTCAGCACTCTGTGTCCAAATATTTTGTATGTACTGTAGCTTAGCAATGCCTCCCAGGAAATATTACTCTTGTCAGTAGGCAAACAATTGCTTAGCTTGAAAGAAATGTAATTATTTAAGGCATGCACAAATGTTTTTGGCTGCATGGTGCTGTAACGTTATTAACTGTGGGGGAAAAGAGAGCTAGTTGTATTTTAGAAACTATATTGCCATTGTCCTAAAATGAAAAATAGCTGTAAGTCCTATCCTGACCAGAATTCCACATTTGCTCTTGATAGTAGATTGGATTTCAGAGAAGGATTAAGTAAATAAGTCATATTAAAATGACAAAATGGTTAAATAGAATATAATGTGAAATGAAATGTAAATTGGATTTAGGCAAACACTTTTGTACAGACCTCCCGTCAAACCCTATCAGACTGCTTCAAATTCCTACTGTGATTTCTGCTCGCAGTTCTATTACATGTTGCCACTCAAGGGCATTTGATGTTTTCTCTCTCTGGAAATTCATTTGCATTTAAATGATTTGAAATAATCATAAAAGCCAAGTGCTATGAAGTTTGAAATTAGTTACTGTCTATAAATTGCGATGCCATTAAAAGATGATTTTGAAGAGCTTTGCTGTCTCAAATGTATGCAGATTAAAATCTAACAAAGTACACCTTGTTACAAAACTGTAAAGAATGGTGTGACATGGACTTAAATTGATTTATTCTCCTGCTAGTGCCTATAAACTTTACATAGTTGGGTTTCTACTGAAAGTGGAAAAAAACTTTCATTTGCCTGCTGAATCTGAGCCAAATTCCGTTCCGAGATGGGGTTTCATTTGGTGTATCTGACACCAGCGCTTGGCCCTCAGAGTTTAATCTATATGGTCTATTAAATTTCTGGAAATGCTGTATGAATAGTTGGGTCTCATAATTTTTTTATGGTGGGAATAAAAGAGAGGGATCAGGAACAACTGAGACCATTTACAGTCGGCAGTGTGTGTATGGACATTTATATGTGTACATGTTTGATTTTCTCCCGTCTCCCTTGAATTCTGTGTGTTCTCCTG
Organism: Loriculus beryllinus; assembly: GCA_039877255.1. Classification (NCBI taxonomy): domain Eukaryota; kingdom Metazoa; phylum Chordata; class Aves; order Psittaciformes; family Psittacidae; genus Loriculus; species Loriculus beryllinus. The sequence goes on along the minus strand of JBCJKH010057045.1, from coordinate 31,279 downwards.
GTAGGTGCTTCTACAGGTCTTCTCTCTGAGGCTGCTGGTGCTTCTAGTAGGTCACCCTGGTGCCAGCCTTGCCTTCTTGCTGATGGAAAGCTAAAACCTGGTTAGGGGCACAAATACATTTTGAAGCACTGAAGTCCCTTTGAAACGGAGCCCTTCTCCACCCACTTCTAGACAGGCTGAGGCAATACAGAGCTGTCACCTCATAAACTCATCTTCCACCTTTCCTCCCCTTGCACTGTTCCACTTTTTAACCTGGTCCTGCTCTCTGCCTGCGAGACCTTATTATAGTATACTGCCCAATATAAATTCCTACTTTCTCTTTGTTTATACCATTGGGATATTATAACTGTACATTTTTGGATACCAGAAGTACATTCCAAATATGTTTTCCTAGCCCCAAATCATATTAAATGGGTTTAACCACATATATATGTTCAACTTTGTCTAGTTGTATAACTTGAACATAAGGGGTTTGTAACAAGGAGAGCAAAGTTGCCTTGGTTTATAGGACTCAGAACCCAGGGATGGAATTACTTCTTTATAAATATATTTATGTGTGCATTTTTTATTATTCGGATCAATGACGGAAATGTGGAGCACATGTCTTAAAGAGCAAGAAAAAGTTTAATTTTTCTATTTTCAGTGGTTCAAAAATTTCTAATACAGATTCCTTGAAGATAATATTAGCTCTACAATTCTTATGGTTTCTGTTACAATAGGCTCCTATGCTTTGCTTGTGTGTGAGTCATAAAGCAAAGTAGCTGTTTCAACTACTCCATAATAAAGACCTTGTTTTCTGAAGTTGCCGCAGTAGCTAGTGCAAACTAGCAGCTAATCCTTCCTTAACTACAGCGTGCAAATTCCATGTATGTGCACTAGTGTGGAGACAACACCTTGTCCCTGGAGTAAGGTTCTTGGTTGCTGCAGGGTCAGACTAGTGATGGAGAGTGGGGGAAGTGAAAATCATGTGTCCTTTCGGTGTGGTACAAGGCATGGATCCTGCTTAAAAATGTAATGAGGAACAGGAAACATCAGCTATAGGCATAGAAAAGATTCCTCAGTACTTCTCAAGAACTGATAAATTTGATACATAAAGAGCTTGTTAGTCTAGCATGCCAGAGGCTTCTTATGCTAGGTTTCTGGTGGAGTTGTGATTGACTTATCAAAAGGAAAATCCTTCAGAATTAAGGCTCTATTCAGGCTAGATAGCCCCAAATAAAGGCTAAATGTTTTCAGTTCTGAACATGCCCTGGAAAAGAAGACTGTGGACAGTGAATTTTGGTCAGGATCAGAGGAGGGCACATTGCCCTAGTGTAAGTAACTTTGGCTTCTATGCCAGCTTTTTCATTGTGAGTATTGATCCAAGAGCAAGCATGCTTTCAGTCCCAGATAGATTGTTTTATCCTTGCAGAACCACAGACTACCAGTATCTCTTTCTTTCATGGAAATGACCTGGCCACTTTGCTAACAATCATTAACATTAGTCACTTTTCACAATCTGCTTCAGGAGCTCAGAAGACAGACGGAAGCAGCCGCACAGAGAAACAGGAGATGATCCCTGGAGGTCCTATCAATTCATGAACGTGTGAAAAACTGCTGAGATATAGCAGTAATTTGGGCAAGGATGAAGGATGCACCTGTTCACTGTTGAACTAAACTAGTCCAAGCGCCTCCAGTTGCCTTCTTTTCCCTTGTGAGAGAAGCAAAAGCTCCTGAGAATGGTGGATAGTCAAGATATCAGTGGGAAATCCTTTTTAGGATACTCTGTAGAAAGGTTGGGAAAGCTTATGTTCGAGTACAGTCCTCCATCAGGGTGGGGGTGACTTAAATAAATGAAAAACTTGTGAAAGAATTGCTTTTCTTGATGACCCTTTTACATACATCCTTTTAAGAAAGAAGCCAAATAAATGAGCCATGGCTGTTGGTTCTGTCCTGCTTTATGTCCATATTCACAGTGTAGCTGAAGAAAGTTTTGCAAATCGCCTGTCTTTGAGAACTCTAAACACTTGAAATGAGATCTGGCAAAAGAGATAAAAAATTACTGGTAACTGTAGATGAAATTGTGGCAGGAGATCTAACTGAAGAATATAACGTTTTATGAACTCAGGGCAAAACAATATCTCTCAGAACACACTGGAATCCGATCTTTGCAGATGTTATTAAAATAATGCAGAGTTTGATAAAAATGCATAAATTATGCTTTGTTGTTATGGATTATAAAATGTATTCTGAAAGGGATGGTAAGCACAGCAAGCATTTTGCTTTATCTAGTTTGACAGCGCTTCCTCGCTATTAAATGAGGAGGCATAGCTTTACAATTTTGCAAAAGGCAGAGGAGGAAAGGCCCTAGACTGAAAACTTCCTAAGTATGGGACTGTCTTATGTGTTTAAATAGTGCTCAGCATGGAGACTCCTGAGTGCGCAGCACTCTCCCTGGCACAGACATTAACGTAAATAACAAGAAAACTTTCTTCTTCGCTGTAAAATGATAACTTTAAAAAGTCTCATGTTCTCACACAGAGCTTAAGTGCCCTTTTACTTTCATCTGCCCTTTTTCCTAAACACTCCCTATAGGCATCTTTTTTAGCTGTGCTCTGACCTATGCTAAGGAACGTAAAGTTTTGGCTCCCCAAACCTGTGTAAGTTCAATATTGCAGCTCAGACCTGTCACTGCACAAGATAGGTTTGAGGGCCAGAACTGCAGTACTGAATTTAAAACATAGTGGGAGGTAAGCCCATCTCCTACTACTGCAATGACATTTTTAGTTTTAAGGTTTTTTCCCCTCAGGCAAGCATTTCTGAATGTTCTGGAGTGGAAACTAACAGATGGGATTTCTTTAAAAAGATACAAACCACAGCTTAGGGTTTCAGTCTGATTTATATATACTTTTTTTTTCTACCAGAAAGTAGCTAGACTATGCTACCTACTTAGGTAATTAATGAGTCAATGTGCAGCCACCATACACTGGAATTTAAGCTGCTGGAAATCTCATTTGTAACCATAAGAATGCAAAGGGACACAAAAAGCTTGATTTGTTTTTGTGGCTTTCCTGGGTTAAAATTAAACCTATTACCAAAAGCTGACAATGCAATATTGTTGCATTAAAGCCATGTTTATACTTCTTCATGCAGAAAGCTTCCTGTGAATAATGAAATATAGAATTTGTGGTATTTTTTGAAGGCAGAGGTTAAAGTTATTTTTCTGGTGCTGTAATATCCCTTTGTAGCCACACATGCTGTGCCTGCTGCCTGCATGTTGTCTCTACTGCCTGCATAGTGTTTGCTACCCTCGTTGCAGTTAATACGGATATTAGGCATTCACTAGACAATTTAGTTTCTTTTAGTTATCCAGTAGGAGACTGAATTTTGTGAACATGCTGATTGTGTCTCAGATTTATTTTTCTTTAAGTCAGCTGTCTCTGGATCCAGTGTGTTCGTTGCATCTATATTCTTGTTCATTTTTGATGTTACTGTGTTATGGAGTTCCCAATTCCTATTGAGGCAGCTGTAAACAGGAGGCAATTGTTTCAAAGGAAAGCAGTTTAATTAATATAAACATGAAAATAAAAATACATAAAGGTAAATACAGAATACTTGGTTTCTCCTCTGGAACTTCCTTAATGCATTGGAGAAGTGCACCTGGGCAAACAATTGCCTCACCACCACCATTGCAGAGACAAGAGCCTTATACTTCTTTCTGGATTGCCCCCAAGGAATGAAATGGCCTCCAAGAACAAGGCACTAGTCAGAAAAGCAGTAACAGCTTAAGTCTAAAAAGCTTTTAACAATATGTTTATCTTTAAGCATGTAGTTCCTCCAGACTCAACAGGATTTAACATGGCATTTACTATCTTTGAACAAGGATACTTTCCAGGAGTTGGCCTTAACAGAGGAGTGCATGAATTCCTTTTGCTTTCTGAGTCCTACCTCTTCTGCAATACTTTGTAGGAGCTGACTGTGCTCTAGGCAGATAAAAAATAAAGGTAAAGGTAAAGGATAACGTAAGCAGTTGGCTTCATATCTTTGTGTAGCATCCTGGTTGTCCGAAACCAGTGTTTTCTCTTATGCATTCTTACTTGGAACTTGCCCTGTAAATGCTATAGAAGGTCACAGCAGCACCTGCGCTGCAGACTGACCACACGTAATATAACACAGAAGACATGAAGCAAGGGTGGGGAGAGGGAGTTAAAAGGCAATTCAGAATTGCTAACTGCTTTCCTGCATAATTTTGTCCAATTATTTGTCCAGCTTTGATTACCCTGTTACTGCTGATTTAAAGTGTAATGTTATCAATATTTTTTCATGCTCTTTGCTTAGGAGGAAAGTAAGCAGAAGAATGAACACTGATTAAGGGAAATGAAGTCAAATCTATTTACTGGCAATATATGTAGCAACACTGAGACATATAAATGGTATTCAGGGATTGCTTTCTGGTCATGTTTATGATCTTCAATATATCTCACTGCACAAATAAAGTTTGGATTTCCAAATTACAGATATATCATGAAAATTTTGGTTACATCAAGGTTCCAAATGCTGTGTCATTCAAGAGACCTATGCTGCTATTTAGTAACACTTCCGAATGAGATTTTACTGGTCTCTATTCTCATTGGCGAATATACTCGCATTCATATTAAAGATGAATGTCTTCTTTATGCATAGAGTTTTTCATAGCTTCTTCCTCAGAGCAGCTTTTCTTTTCCCCATTTCATCTTGAAAGGTCATTTTAGGAACTAAAAAACCCTGTTGCCAACTTTTAAAATAATTATGATCTCCAATAAAATGCCATCTATTTTTAACATTGTACTTTTTAATGTGTCTTCTTTAAAGACACAAAGATGACTTTTTCTATGAATAATGTATGACTTCAGAGACTTTGTATGCTGTGACATAAATTATCAACTACATTTCTACTATTTGCTGATAAAGTGAGGGTGTTTTCCACATACTCTGTAGTCAGCTCATGTTTGGAGTTGGCTTTTTTTTGCTGCTGTATTTGAATGATGACATTTCATCATAGCTTATACCACTTGATAGCATGAAATGTCAGGAGGAAATGATCATAACATTTCTGCAGGTGATAAGTATTCTCTGTCTGTACTCCGCAAAGTACAACGCAGTGTGCTATGTAACGTAAAAGCAGACACCGTGGTTAAGGCACTGGGATTAGAAACATGGAATGTAGCTGGTTTAGCACAGAAAACCCCTAGAAGATATATTTTAGAAAAATGTCTGTTGTCCCAAATATTTCCAGGTATAAGCAACATTCAAGAAAGTCAGAGAGAGCCCCC